>JASDQU010106710.1:65836-82640 GCA_032191745.1 Picea mariana | reverse complement strand
GTGTTGCTTAGTATGAGGGAGATGTGTAATTCCTTTTGTGCTCAACATGGATTTGACACATGGAATCTCTCTCTCTCTCTCTCTCTCTCTCTCTCTCTCTCTCTCTCTCTATATATATATATATATAGATATAGATATAGATATAGTGTATATCCATATTAACTCCATATCCATCATGCGTTGAGAGGGATCAAATCCCTTCAGGTGCAATCCTTTTTTTAAGTCAAAAACTTGAGAAAGATTTGCACATCAAGGGATTTGATCCCTCTCGACGTATGTTAGACCCGAAGTTAAGATGGATCTACACTAGTATGTTAGTTTACATCACAAGATCATGCATAATCATAAAACTATTAACATGTGATTACCGTGTTACTCATCGATGAACTATGTAAGCCAATGCGTAGCTCATCATGTGCATGTTACTAATTACATTCAAACCTAGTATCCATGTACCAAAATATTTTATTCAAAACTAACATGCTAGAAGTAAATCACATAATATCATCAGTAATCACATAACATTAAATATCCATACATATATGAAGGTCCACATGTCCATATACAAAAGTGTCATTGTTCTAACAGTGTTTCATAGATAAACAAGGAAATACCATTAGGTCAAAGGGGGGCACTACACTAATAGCCATTGATTTCAATTCAACATGGAATGGAAGAAAATCATTAAATAGTTGTTATCTTTCACAGAGTGTTAGTAGTGAAACACATTTTTGAGCGAAGCTAACATGATTACATTAAATAATTGTTCATTTTAACAATGAATTCAACTACATGCAACATATTAAGCATAGCCAAGAACAATGATAACTCATACATAGGGTTTTCTCCTTGCCATTCTTATTGTCACCATTCACACACTCAAAGAAGAATTTCACACATAGGAATTACTTCACAACCACAATTAAATCTATACACAAAGACATAGTGTTTTCCCTAGAAATCCAAATGGGAAAACCAACATTCGAATGGATGCTTGGTTCTATATTTTGATGATATATAGTTACAATGTAACTCATGGCTCTCTGTCCATCATCACCTCTTTGGCCAAACCTTTGAGGGTCAAGTTACAAAGATATATAGGATAAATGGGAGGTAATGAGAAGGTTGAGAGACTAACCTTTTAGTTCCCATCCCTCTCTCTCTTTTCCTCTCCTATTTTCATTTTTCTATTTTACTTAATTCTTTTTTTCCTCTCTTTGTCTCATTTATTTGTTTCATTTACACTTGCATTGTCCTTTATAGTCTATCTAACCTTCATTAATTACCAAACTACATTTGTAAGTATTGAATCATATAACCATTTGTTTGTTTGAATCCATTTTGGATCAAATTTCACCTTCTCATACATTATGGCATGCAAAGTTGGTGAGAGCAACACCAAAAAATTCATAATAATTAGGCTAAAGCCCACTTAATGGTGTTTGATCCCAATACTATTAGGTAACAATCATTCCTCCCAATAAATTAAACTTGTGTGGGACAATACTATTTAATTTACATTCCTGCATTATCCTTCCATTTAACTCTCTAATTAATTTACTTTCACCTTGTTCTTATTTACATATCTAATAATTACATACCATGTATTAATCTTATAGAATTTTATTTATAATCTATTACCTCCTTATTACAAAATATATATATCTTTCTCTCTCTATATATAATATTTAATTTTTTTTTTTTAATTTGAATTATTTTTTTAAAAAACTTATTTATTAATTATTTAATTAATAAATAGAAAATACATTTAAGGTGCTACTTAGCTAAACCAGTGAATTAGTACGCACTCTTCCCTTAGACGGATGGTCGTCTTAGAGACTACCTCCTGGTTGTCATCACTCTATGAGGATAACCTGACCTGAGCGAAAGGTATAACCTTCTTCACTTTCTTTAAGGAGTATGGGTGGAGAAATGTGGGTTGTTGCTGGGAGGTCCAACCCTAAGCTTATCTCTGCGAATTTATATATATATATATATATATATTCCTTTGTTATATATAAAAAATCAAACGAAAAAGAAAACAAAATCAAAACATTTATGGAGTGAGGCCTTATGAGGCACACGTGCCTCACTCGAGGGTTTTTCTCAGATTTTTGTGACTAGTATGAGCACGTCCATGGTTGGACACTTGAAGGGCTCAGCCATGGCCAAGTGTCTAGCCATGGCCTCCAGGCCAACCTTTCCCTTGCTCGACTCCTCTCGTGCGGTGGCTAACTACTCTAAAAGCGGCCCAACATGTTTAATGGGACATGGCTTGCCAACAAGGGTGTGTAAAAAATTGTTGTTTTATACTTGCAGAAGGTAAAGTATAATTATATATTATATTGATTATTTTTTAAATTGAAAAATAAATTTAAATTTTTTTGAATATAAATTTTTATTTTGTAATTGGTTGTTAATTATGAATAGACAATTTTTTTTTTTTTATGTAGTTTTGCACCTGTCATATTTTAAAAAATAATTTTAAAAATTAAAAAATCAAACAGTTTGCCATGTGTTTTTATTAATATGGTCATCAATATTTATTTGTACAAATGTTACATTTATTCAGGTCATTTCTACTAATTATTTTAGAAATTAAATAAATATAGTAATAAGAGTTTGAAATATATATTTTAAAAATTAAAAATTAAAAAATCAAACAGTTTGTCATGTGTCCTTATTAATTATGGTCATCAATACTTATTTGTACACATACCACATCTATTCATAATTAATAATTTTTAAATTTTTAATTTTTAAATTTTTAATTTTTAAATTTTTAATTTTTAAAATTGTTTTTTTAAATATGACAATTAAGTGTAAAACCACATAAAAATTGTCTATTCATGGTTAAAACCCAATCGCAAAATAAGAATTTATATTGTAAAAATTTTAAATTTAATTTTCAATTTAAAGAATAATCAATTTAATATATAAATTTTTGAGACTTTAGAAAACTTTATCAAAAAAAAGTGAAAAAAATACAAATTATTTAAAAGTCAAAGCACATTGACTACAACTTAATCCACTTTTCAAATTATTTTTTAAAATATAAAATTTATGTTGATTATGAATAATAAATTATAATTATGTTAATTAATATATCTAAATTTTCTCCTATACTTATGAGAGAGAACTCAGGTTTATAATATAATTAGATTTGAAAACCAAAAACATTTAACCATACTATACAAATTTGAATTACTTGTATAACCTCATAACTCTAGAGGAAGTAGTGAAAAGTATCCATAGTTGGATAGTGAAAAGTTATATGGTTGGTATAAAGTTTCATGGTTAAGAGTAGAAGTAACTCACCAACTCCTTAATTTATTTTCTATATTTAATTACCAAGTCATTAAACTCCTAGCTTCTAACATACTAACCTCATAAATTTAAGTTAAACATGATCCACTAATCCATTAACTCCAACCCACTACCATAAACCCTTTAATACATAACTCATATAACCCAAAATAACCCCAACCACTAATCTACTAACCCATTCACCATTTACCCACTAACAAACACACCCTCTAACCATTAATCCACTAACTCAAACCTTCTTTCTCTTTAGCTAGTTTGGTCATAACCCTAGTTGCTTCAGGTCCTGGGAATCACGTATCGGTTTCCTTCTGTGGAGGAAATATCCCCTTGGAATAATCTATCCTTCTATGGAAATATCTCCTTAAAATAGTTTATCCAATTAAAAGGGATAATCTTATTTCAAGAAGAAAGCAATGGTTACTTGTTTTCGGTGAGCCCTGTGAGTCATCCCTCCAAAGCTAGTATCTGGACTTGTAAACCTCCATGCTAGTATCATGTGTTGCTTAATAGTTGTACTCTCACCTCAAGCAAGTAGCAAGCAAGTGGATTTGGGTGGGAAATAATGCTTGACCCACCTCCTTAGAAGCCAAGCAAGTACTTCATGTGATGCTTGACCCACCTCCTTACAAGCCAAGCAAGTACTTCATGTGCTCTAGTTCAGTTATACTTTGGAGTGTTATGGATGGGACTAATATTCCACACATTTTATTCATCAATTTATTAATTTTAAGAATGTTTTGAAAACTTCAATTTACACTTGTGACATTGTCAATAGTTACTAACACCTAAATTTGTTCAATTCTACTTCAACTTTTAAACACATGGAGTAGCCACTCTTATTTCCATTTTGATTTTAGAAAATGTGCAAATAATACATTGTTACAAGTTTTAAATGTTTCATAATTATTTTAACTTTTCACTTTGATTACCTACAACTATTACATTAGCATAGTTCTAAGAGGCAACTTTGCTTCTAATTTCATTTATTTCTTAGTTTTGTTTCATCCTTGGTTGTTGGGTGGAGGCTTCGCTGCTTGGTACGAGGGTTCGAGTATCACAATGGTAGAAGGAAGGTAAGGGCTTAGGCTATCATTTTTTTCTAAAGTGATTTGAGGTGGACAGGTGGTGCAGTCCGCTCCCAATTTTTTAGAAATTTGTTTTCAAAAACTGTATAACAACTAAAAAATACATTTCTAATAAAAAAAATGTTATATTATATTTTAAATTTTATTAGTTATATTTTTCTTTGGTATAATATAAAAAAACATTATTATTATTATTATTAGTCCCTGTCATAGGCTTAGAGGGACTATAGCAATCGATAAATCGTTGACTTCATATTAGTCTGTCATTTGACCACAAATATTTCCATATTAACTATTGTTGGAACAAGGGAACTGAAAACATCAATTTTTATATAAAAAAAAGTACTATATTTGTCATGATATGATTGGACAAGGGATTGGAGGTCTTATTGTCGGCTTCACTATTCCCAGTGTTATATATGTTAGCGTATCCAAAGTATTTGATCGTATATGATCTTTTTTGAATCATATATTTTGTTATGCATTCGTCGATGGTGGATTAATGCTAGCATTAATTCGAATGTTTGGTTTAGCATTTTATGCTAGGTAAATTTATGACAATGTTAGATATGGTGGCATATCCAAAGTTTGGCTTTCCAAAACATTATGTGGTGTTCGAATTATTGTTACAAAAAATATAATTTTTCTTTTTGGGATACGTCAGAGTCCTGCCACATTGAATTTTTTTCTTAAATGTTTACAGTGCATTTGTGACAGACTTAAATGTTTACCTAACAGGCTTGGTAGTGTGAAATGGCTACTTAACAGGCTTGTTACAAGACATTTTCTTTTGTTTTTAATTTTTTTATGCTCCAGTGGTGTTGTTGGTTCGGTGGTCCATGCTTGCTTTTTGCATGCCACTGATTTCTTATTTGCATGTTGTCATTGTTCTTGCTTGCCTGTTCGTGTTGTTGCAGTTTGGACATTTGGGTTTCTGCAATCGCGATTGGAACAACATCACTCCTGGGGGGGTGGTTGTTGCGTGCTTCTTTCTTCGTTGTATGTTGTTTATTGTTGCTTGATTCGACTTTGCAGGGTACCAGTCCTGCGCCTACAGTTGGGCCTTTTAGTGCTTCTTAGTTGGGTTCTTGTTTGGTGCTTGTTCTTGTTTGGCTAGGGTTTGCAAATGTTGGGTTGTTGCATCTGCGATTGGATCTTTAGTCGCATTTTGTTTTGCACTACAGTTTTCATAGAATACTATTAAGATAAAATAACAGACTAAAGAATTCTAGGCGGTGTAAATTGCATCTGTTACGCGTTGAAGCAAAGTTTGTTGGCCTCAAAATATATTTGATGGTTGCCGATGCTTTTTACATGGATTCTGTGTTACTATGGTTTTATAGTTATGACAATAGCTTTTGTTGTGTGGGAGATATAGTTGTTCTCTCCCTTTTACTTTCCTGTTGTAAACTGTGTTTGACTCTAGTTTTTCGCGTTTATGTGGTCATTCTGAGCGACCGTCGTTCAGTTGCATAGTTGGCCACTTTTATGGATGCGGCTTCGCGAATAGGTTCTATTGGACTATGACAGGTCGTGTTCGGTGTATACATTAGATTTCCCGAATTAGTTTTCTTTAGAAGAATCATGGGTAGAAGAGCATGCAATTTATGAAATTATAGGTTTCCTGGACCGCGGAGCCGTCATCCCATACTTAGCCAGTTTTTGCATCGCGGGTTGACAGGGTAGGCGGCTGAAAATTGACACCCGGAGAGTTCTACGATATACAAATTGACAATCGATCAGCAGGGAGAGTTTCACGATCATTCCGATAGATCGAAGTTGGGTTCCATACTTATCCAGTATTATGGACGTGCCTTCGCAGATAGGTTGTATCGAACTATGGTATATACATTAGCATTTCCGAATTAGTTTTCTTTAACAGTAGGGCTCCTTGACAGAAAACATTGAAATTTATCAAATTATAGGTTTCCTGGACAACATAGATTAAACATAGGAAATATGTAATTTTATAGAGTAGATATATACAGCCTGCATGGAGCCATCATCCCATACTTAATTAGTTTTTGCATTGCGTGTTGTCAGGGTAGGCGGCTGAAAATTGACAATCGGAGACTTCGGCGATATAGAAATTGACAATCGGACTTGCAGACTATTTGAATTTGAAGGTCGTCATGTCCAAAAAAGTTAACCTTGTCGAAATAGTTTACTTTACGTGCGTTTTACATACCCTGGTGGAAAAAAAACAAAAAAAAAAAATAGTGAACATTTTTTGGATCGCGGGTTCTTGGGATGGCAGGCTTTAGGTTTGGTCCATGTTGTTCCGTGTCCTACAAATAGCACAGACAGTTCCGCGATATACAAAATGAAAATCGGGCTTGCGCACTATTTGAATTTCAAGGGCTCCTGCAAAACAACTATCATTCTTGAATTACTTTTCTTTGCGTACATTTTACATACGCTCGTTAACAAAAACAGAAAAATAGTAGTAATGTCTGTTACATAGGGCTCCATCCCCGCTACCTTCTGTGATTCCCAATACACATTAAATATGCTCTGAAAAGTTAGAACCGAGCAGACAGGTTCGAAAAGATGGGATTTAATAACTGGAAAGATCGAGGACATCTCCAATTAAAATGAATAGACACCCAAAGATTATGGGATCTAGTTATTTGTTTTTGCTTGCGTTTTAAATTTGCGATTTTTTTTTTCCTTGTGTAGTTTTAGTTTTGTTCAAAGCTTCAGCATAGTTCACGAATGTGTCGGCAATAGAGACCTTGATGTCATGTCCCTCTTTAATATTGTGCATTTCGAAATGATGGGCTTTAATAACTGGAGGACATCTCCCATTAAAATGAATAGATAGGTGAATATTATGGGATCTGGTAATTTCTTTCTGCCTGCATTTTGAATTTGCGAAATACTTTTTATTTTATTTTTTGCTTGTGTAGTTTTAGTTTTCTTAAAAGATTCGGCAAAGTTCACGAACGTGTCACCCACAAAGGCGTTGACATCTTGTCCCTCTTTAATATTGTTCATATCTTAGATGTCAGATTTCAGAATCTGCTCGGATATGGGAATTTGAATACGTGTTGGTAGTCACTATTGAGCATACATATTCAAAAATATTGGCATTAATAAGTGAAAATATCGAGAACATCCGTCATTAAAACGAATAAACACAAAATCTATGGCAGACCATCCAGCCTTGCTTTTAAATACTTATTGTCATTTCTCTCTATGATCAAAGAGTTGCACTTTAGGGTGCCTTCGTTCTAATGTTCCTGGTCATGCACATGTAAGAAAACGTAGAGATGCGATTTATGAGTAGATGAAAGAATAGGGACTGATTTTATGTGACATGAGATTTGAGTAAAAACAAAACTCTGTTATACAAAGAGAAACCCAGAGAGGACGAAAAAAATAGAACAAGTATGTTCTGGTTGGTGTTCTCCCTGTTTTCGATGCTTTGGTTCGTTGAAAATGTCGGCTGGAGATTTGTTGGTTGAACTTATTTGTTTTATTGCTAGGAATTGTAATGGATTTTGAGGTCGGGTGCAAAATAGTTCTTCGTTTAAGTATATATCTTCTTCCAACAACATAGATTTGGCAAGTGTATCGAGTTGTACAGATTGCACAAGTATTTGTCTACCTCGGAGGCAGGTAGAAGAAACTGTATGGGTGGATAAAATGACATATTATCACCGCAAAAGTTTCTATTTCATAGTATGATGACCTGCATGTGGGTCTGGTAGCCGACTTGAGACAAAGCTATGTTCTTTGTGAAAGTTTGTCCAGTTTCCTCTGGATGTAGTTGCAGACTCTACATATTTGGCGTCACCTCTGAACATTTCAGACCTTTCTGTGGGCCGCCATATCTCCATGGCTATGAAGAAAGATATATTATGATGCCATCTGCAACATTTGATACACTTGCCAGACCTGTTCTAGTGCATTCTACAATATTTGATGCACTTGCCACACCTCTACTACCCGAAGAAGTTATGTACCTCAACAGAGTTGCTTTTTGCATCTGGGTTGGACGTTCCTTCCAATTTACTGTAATAAAGCAAAGATGTTCCACATACAAATCCTCAGGAAGGATTCTCAACCAAACAGATGACTGAATATAGGGAGAGTACCAGTCACTACGTACTTGAATTATTTTTCGCTTCTTTAGTTGTTGTGACATAGAACAACTTCTTCCACTTTGAAATCAGCGTGAATGGCATTTGTAAGTTGTCTCGAATATCAAGGGTCAGGAACATTGCAAGGAAATCACCCTAAACCCCAACTTTTTGACAACAGAGGGAAATTAATACTTGACAAAGAATGGAATGTTGAATAAACATGCATTGCAAGCAGGCCATATCTGGAAGAGAGAAGATATTCAAAAACGTGGAATAGATGTACTTGGCAGCACCGATTAAGTACAAAACTGTGAAGAAGCTTCATCATTGTACATATTTTAAATTGGTCGACGACAGGAAAAATTGCAATCATTGTGGAAAATAGCCTCGGTTGTACTTTGTAACCCACCTTATTTGAATATAGAATAATTTCAGTTTATTTTTTAACAGTATTTTCCAATTTCTGGTATTTGTTTTAATTGTATTTTCTACCTTCTTCCCCTGTGTGGTTAAGCATGAAACACAAGGTTTTGTTTCTGCTACCTAGTACTTAAATCTAAATAAAACCTAGTCTATTCTTTGTTTACATTTTACATGTAAGAATAATTTTTCATAGGCCATACTTATGTGGTGGCGGCCCTATATTTAAAGAAAGAAATTGGAGGACCCGTGCTACTCCCATTCTTTGGGTTCCATGAATAGAATTAATAATGAGTAAAGATAAGGCAGCTGAATTGTTGACGCAATGTTCCTGTGAAGTTTGTTGGATATATTGCAGCTTCTTCTAATTGATAATATCCGTGCATATACACTAATATCAGTAGTATTGGAATAAATACAAAAAAACTTCCTCTTCGGCAAAGCTTAGGCAATTATGTTTGGGTTTGTGGTATTAAACAACTATGTCCATTGTTCCGTCATATACATCTTCCAGCCTAAGAACTTATGTAATCTGCAACTTATGCTTTAATTACTTAAAAGTCGCACCAAATTTTGATTGCATTTAATTTAATTTAGATATTGATGTTTATGGAGAGCCAGTGTTTGTTGATCTCATTGCAATGAATACAATATGAATAGATGATAAGGAGTTTATGTCGTTAAGACCACAATGAAAATTCATGTTTCTTGTTGCGCTATGTACATGTTGCAGTCAAAATTTTTGAGGTTCCAGTGAAATTTGCAAGCCGAGAAGCATCTTGCAGATTGGGAGATCATTTGCATTTGAAACAACCAATCCATTAATATATATTACTATGAATACTATTCAGATAAATATGAAAACTTTGTTCATTGATAGATGCTAGTATGAAAAATATTGAAATAGATATCATAAATTTGTCTTGGCCAATACTTGCCCAGATATCTGGGCACCAGGCCCTGGGTTCACGGTACCCAACACCTATGTCCCCTGTTTCGTCATATACATGTTGCAGCGAAACAACGTCAGTGATTTTTTCCTTTCCATACTTGGCCAATTTTATGCCCATCGCTACGGGGTCGGCACTTGCGAACCCAGTTGCTTATCGTTCCGCAATATACATCTTTCACTGAAAAGATCTATGATCTACAATTTCACCGCGGGTTCCTCATACACATTGACTTCGTTCAAAGTATCTATTGTTGCTTTCCATCCCTAGCAACTTCGCATCCTTCCTAATATACATCAACAATGCTCTTACTAGTGACAAGTGGACAAGGTGGTATGAAAGATACCTTCGTCATCTGCAATTCATTCTTTAACATCTTCATCTATATCCTCGCACGATGGATCCGACTGAGTGATGTTCCTTTCCATACTTATCCAATTTATGCCCGCCGCTTGCGAACCCTGATGTTCTTCTACGAGATACTTAGTTCTTTTTCCCTTCTCTTGTTCCTATATATTATCTACAATTCCACTGCCAACACCTCCGTCCTTTTTCCCTAATTTTCTTCCCATGTATTATGGGACTGTAAAATATGGACGTGATATTCTATAAAGCACGCACAAATTCTGCATTCCATACCTAGCGACATTTTTTATCGCGGTTTCTCGGGCGCGCAGGCGAGCTCAAAAATGGGGCTCCATTGTTTCGTAGCCTACAATTAGCACCCAGAATTCCGCGATATACAAATTGACAAGCGAATCTGCGGACTGGCTGAGTCAACATTGCACTTATATTGTTCCGTGTCCTCCAAACATTACTCCCAGTTCCGCGATATAGAAATTGAAACACGGAATGCATAAATGGTGGAGTGCAGATTGCCATTGTTTACGGATGTCAATCCCTATGAAGTATCTAACAGTATCTAAAAAATTATTTAGAATACTAAATTAGCACTTCTTAGTGACAACTGGACACAGAGGTATGAAACAGTTGGAATTGCAGTCTCCGCAATATACAAATTGACTACCGGACATCGTCCACTCTTCCGTCTTACAGATTATGCATTCAAATGTTCGGAGCAATACGATTAGAAGGTCCAGGCCTCGCCTCCTCTACGGATACCTTCTCAGCCTGTTTTGGATCCTCCTTTTGGTGGGTTCACAAAATATGCAGCTCCAGCATTGGCAGGTTGGCATATATTTATTTCCATCTATACAATCAGACGAAAAATCCGACCGACCATTGTTTCTTTCGATACTTGGCCAATTTTATGTCCACGGTTTCCGCGTTGGAACCAATTTCAATTCCATCTATATCCTCGCATGGATAATTGAACCGACAGTTGTTCCTTTTCATGCCTACAAACATTTTTTATCACGGGTTCTGGGGCGGGCGGGCTCAAAATTGGCCCTCTATTATTGCGTGTGTTACAAATAGCACCCAAAATTCCACGATATACAAATTGAGAAAAGGAGTTGCGGACTGGCTGATTCGACATTTCACTTCTATTGTTCTGTGTCCTCCAAATAGTACTTCAAGTTCCACGATATACAAATTCACACACGAAATGCAAGGTTGGCAGGGTGGAGATTGCCATTGTTTACGGATACTAAACCCTATGAAGTATTTAACATAATCTAAAATATTATTTTCAATACTAAATTACCTCTTAGTACTGACAACTGGACACAGGTGCGGGTCCGACATCATCTGCTCTTCCGTGCTACAAATTATGCATTCAAATTATTTACTCCGGTCCTCCGCAATATACAAATTCACTACCGGGTTCACATATTATATTCAAAATTTCCCTAATCTACAACTCCACTGCAGACTCCTTTCTCCTTTTTCCCTTTTCTTCTTCCCCTATATTATGGCTCTCATTATCTCCATGTATATAATCACACCTTAGGCAATTTTATGTCCATGGTTGTTGGGTTGGAAATCTACAATTCTATGCGTGCTCCTCGAACTCGCAAGCTTCACTATACCACGGTTAACAAATGTGCTTCCTAATATACATTTGCTATGCTCTTACTAATGACTCTTACAAGGGACAATTGCACACAATAATACGAAACAGTTCGCATCCAGGCATTCGCAACATAGAAATTGAGTACCGGGTTCCGACATCGTCCCCTCTTTCGTGTTACAAATTGTGCATTCAAATGTTCCGAATAATACAATTTTACCATCCAAACCTCTAACCCTATTTTGGATCCTCCTGTTCACAGATTCACAAAATCTCAAATTCTTAGTCAGTGTTTCAAGTTAGCACATTCGAAGTCTATCGATTCTTCTTCCTTGATATGAATATTGCACTCAACATTTCCGTGATTTACATTTCCACTGCGGACTCGTTGGTCATTTTTCCCTTTTCTTCTTCCCTTGTATTATCGCTTTGTGGTTATATACATAGTCGCCTTTCTATAAGCATGGGTTCCAGCGTTGACGGGTTGAGATATCTTTATCTCCATCTATATAATCACATGACTCCTTCGACAGACTGCTATTTCTCTCCATACTTAGCCAATCTTATCACCATGGTTGGCGGGTTACGCGTATTGCAATCAAAAAGTTCCAAGACATATAATTTGACCCTGGTGCCCTCACCTTCAACAGTTGTACCTTGCAACCCTATTTTGTAGCGGTTTTTTTCCCCTGTCCGTGACCTCCGTACTTTCTTTCTATGCAATTATAAACCTTTGAAGTTAATAGGTCACCATGTAGGAACCATCAACATTGTCATTAATGGGCAAAAAATCGAGGAGATATCCCATTATTACGCATTAAACCAAGATGTGCGGAAACTTATTTTGTCCCTTCTGATTGTTCATCTCCAACATGCATCATCGTGTTGGGCCACTCAAGAAATATGCAATGCTTAATCTCTCATTGCAATATCCATCATGTTTGCATTTCTATATATGCAATTAGTAGTGTTTAATGTTAACAACGTATCATGCAACAACCGTCCAGATTTTCATTAATCAACGAAAGTCTCGAGGACATCTCCCATTCACACACTTTCAACCAAAATTTACGCAGGGTTATATTAGCCCTTCCATCCTTTCATTTCATTCATCATCTGGAATAAATAAATGTCTTTGTAGACCTATGGCAGCGGGTCGACAACAGTTTTGTGGAGATACAGTAAATATGTTCGTAGAAGAGGACCAAAGGTTCCAGTGGTCCAAGGCATACTTTTACTATTCATCTCGTTCCACCCAGAATGAAGTGATTTGGACCTCCGGAATTGCTCATGCAGGCTGCGTCCCTGAGGTTTTTGACTGTAAGGAGGTGGTCTCTTGGTGCGCCGGAAAATATATTCCAGGCCAAAGAATTATTCCACTGTGCGACCATTCTCCTATTTTTTTGTCACCTCAACTCTTCCACGAGATGTTGAAATTGCCGAAACCAACATTAACGTTCAGAGGACAAGACTGCAAGCACTTTCTAAAAAAACATCATAACAGATTGGACATCTTAGCTGACTTCCTCGAAGACCCGACAACAGTTCCTGAAGATATCACAAAGCTCTAGGTAAGTTCCGTTAGAAATCCATTCAGGAAAATTGCTTGGTTGTTTACAAGAATAATGAGACAGGCATCCACAGCAAGCATTTCCCATATAATTATTTATATTTTGTATTTCACAGTCAAGGAACAATACATTTTCGATTGGGGAAAGCTAATCTCCATTGAACTCTATTCCCAATTGTCAGGATTCAAAGAATCAAATAAATTTTATATGTCATCCTACTTGATTTTCGCAATTGTGTATTGTTGCTTGTTTCCAAAACTTTCTCTTTCCAATAAAATAAACTGTGGATTTGACCCAGTAACATTTTGGAACAACGCCCTGTGGAGACACAAGGCCTCCCATTGTTTTTATGAAGTTTTTAATGGCTTTGTCTTAGTTTTCAAATATTTACTGTTAGGCGAGGATGCTTTGCGGATGTCTGGCCACGCAAGCAAGTTTTTGAACAAGAAGGGCACACTTGAGCAAAAGGAAAATCACAGTCTCCTCATGGTCTTTGGCTCTAAGGAAAATCCTACCTTCCTTCCATGCCACATCNGACAAGATGTTTGTTGCAGAAATAGCAAGGAAATACAACCACTGGTTGCATTTTTTCCATGACAAGAAAAAAAAACAGTTCATTCCTCTGCCCTGGAAAGTCAGAGACTTCGTGTGCAAAAACATCAACAAGATTGACGAGTTTGCCACCCATTTAAAGAAATTGAACCTAACGTATGCTGAAAGGATAAAAGGGTTCAACCCCAATGGCATTTTTGGAGAACATTTACTGGGTGTTGGCTTTAACACCTCTTTTATCCATAGACCCCTGACCCAAGACAGAGATAATGTCGACAACAATCCTGCTTCTACCCATTGCGACGTAGAGACATTGCAAAGCGCAACTGAATTGTACAGACAACATGGTAAAGTATCCGGTGAGAAGAGTACCCAACCTCCCGCCAGCACTCCCAAGAGCACGACACCACAGAGCATCGCTTTGACGGTCCATCCCGATAAGAAAGCAACCCAGAAATATTCAAACAGAGGAGGAGATAAGAACCCTCCTCACATAAATATTGATAGTTCTCACAAAGTTCCACTGACGAAGAAGAGAAAAAACAATGTAGGCCACGCGGAGGAACCCGAAATTGACAGTGGAAAACTGCAAATTGAAATTGAAGCTGAGAAGATGCAAAAAATTGGGTCGTCCGCGGTGGACATATCTGACACCGAAGTTTTTGACATAGATGAATCCTTCGTAATCCAGAGTGTTATTTTTGACAGCCAATCTAAAAGTATGGTCATTGAAAAGAGAGATGTAACAAACAGGAAAGGAAAATCTCGAACAGAGATTGACTTTAGCCAAATGACCCCGTCCAAAAACTGCTCATTTCACTAGGTAACCGATGACGTTCTTCACGATTCCATTAGAGAAATGGAGATGGATTATGCCAATCTGAAACACCGCCTCAATGAATTTGAACATGCTTTCATTGCAACACCAGAATTTTCCAGTCCTTTGGCAAAAATCGTGCTTTCTACCACTGCAACAAAGATGAAAGTATCCTCTACCCTCCTTGCATGCTCCAGAGCCCTTGCAGAGAACGACATCAACAAAAGAATGCAGCTAGTTACTGAAGCCTGGGAAACATCGCAAAATTTAGTTTCCTTCGGAAAGAAGGCCAATGATTTGCTTGAACATTTGGAGGCGAATTTAAAAAATGAACATCTTTTATTTCATTAGGTGTTGGACCATTTTTCCAACTATGCCCTGAACACATCGGAACTAAAAAGAAGACAGGAGAAACTCCCCTCCCCAAAGCGCACCAAAAAGTAAAAGCATGCTGGAAAAAAACAATTGAGAACTTGCACCTCATTGTCAAATCATGTAAACAAGTCATATCAGAAAAGGAAAATTTATTCACAAGCCTGCTCCAGATGGACTTAGCCAGAACTACCAACGAGGTTCAAGATCCAAACTTAATTCTCAAATCCTTGTCAGTCACCAAAGAAGCATTCCAGGAACAAGTTGATATTTTAAAGGGGTTGTCTTTCGAAAAGTTTTACGGCATACTTGAACATCGTCTAGATGAGCACAAGCATTGGGTACTGGACTATGCCTCACACAATGAAGAAAATGAACAGAGTCTGCATAATATTTCAATGGATCTAAGAAAATTAGAAAACGACCTTTACGACATAGAGATTCGGGATGAAATCAACACAGCCCCCATGAAAAGCTACATCGAAGAATGGTTCCAACTTAGAATGGAAAGCCTCGTCCAGGAAGGGAAACAACCGATCAACAGGAGTCCACTGCCCATTGACAAAAGCAACAAAAATGCATCGGCTTCATATTAAGTCTATACTGCCATCTTGTTTTGTTTATCATTCCAGTTTAATTCTATGCTATGATCTTCTTTTCTTTATCAATCCACTTATGTCCTCTTTAAATAGAAAACTGTAACCAAAGACTCATAAGTTCCAATTTATTATTTTCAGGTCTTCCTCTTTACCATCGCACACTTCTTTCGACGTTTCTAATTCTTGTACTTATTTCTTTTTATGGTCTGTGGGAGCCCCAATCCCAGTCTATATGACAAACGCATTTAAATTTCCACAAGCATGTAATAGACATTATCAATTTTTGTTAAATTTCAAAGAAAACATATTTGAAAATGTCCTTATTGTATACTAACTTTGGGTTTCCAGGAACCTTCTTGTTTGTTCCAAAGAAAGCTAATTCGGATATGCTACATTTCTTGTCTCCTATTATATGCTAATTTTTGGGTCTTCAACGACATTGATGGTTTAAATGTTGATGTAATTTCCTGATATATGTAACAACCATTATTTATTTTATAATAAGTTTCTATAGTTCGCAAGCCCGCTTCTCAATTTGTATATCGTGGAACTATCGATGGTTTTTGTAGGACACGGAACAACAGAGACCCATTTTTGAAACCGCCAGCCCGACAACCTACGATCCAAAGAATTGCTAATTATGGAATGAGCAGTCCATCCATGCTCTATAAAACATGTGCAAAGGAAACTAATTCGGCAATGCTATATCTTTTTTTTTCAAAAAAAAACCTTAGTTTTAAAGCAAAGTAATTCGGTGCAACAGATGTTATTACTATTCTATTATATAACAGACATTATTAATTTCTGGTAAATTTCTATAGTCCGCAACTATGCCTCTCATTTTGTATATCGCAGAACAGTCGGTGCTATTTGTAGACCATGGAACATCAGACACCCAATTTTCAGCGCGCCAACCCGAGAACCCACGATACAAAAACTGCCTACGTATGCAATGAGGGCTACAAATTTCGTATCTATAAAACTAAAAATCTACTTTATACAAATGCATATTTCGTATGTATAATTTATTTACTAAATATCTACTTTATAC
>JASDQU010106710.1:46281-59230 GCA_032191745.1 Picea mariana | reverse complement strand
TCTCAACAGCATAACACTACAAAGAATTCCTTGAAGAAATGGTGGTCATTCATGGCTTTTTATAGCCAAGTATTGAGCTATTATGCAACCTCTTTTGAATGTGAAGAGGGGCTCTTTAGGGCACAATTAGGTCTTTGACCAGCCCCCCCACGCGGATTGAGCTCTGATTTGGTGTGAAATCGACTTGGGAGCCGATCCATTAGTGGTTGGGAGGCTGACCAGTTCCATAAATGCGCCGTTTGGTAGGCGCGCGGGTTTTGCACCCCACAGCCGCGCATATGCGCTCCAGATACGAAGATGTTGCGTGCGTGCACGCCCAATGGGTGCACCGCGCCTTGTAATTTTTTGGCCATTTTGTATAGTTTTGACCCTTTTGCTGTGCTGTAGAGTTAACCTTGTGCCATGAATGACTGTTTTTCTGTGTTGACGATGCGGAGTTCTTGTCGCCCTGTGCGGACGAAATTTCAGTGATAACACCTTTCCTTGACCTGCCTTTCCATTCCTTGCCCTGACATGCCATGCCCTTCCTTGACATGCCATGTCTAGCTTTGCCATGCCTTTCCTTTAAAAGACATGCCTTTCCTTGACATGTCTTTCCTTGCCTTGACATGCCATGCCTTGTCTTGCCTTGACATTCCTTGCCTTTCCTTTCCTTGCCATGCCTTTCCTTGACAAGCCATGCGTTGCCTTTCCTTTCCATGCCTTGCCTTGACAAGCCATTCCTTACCTTGACATGTCTTTCCTTGCCTTGACATGCCTTGCCTTAACAAGCCATGCCTTGCTTTGACAAGCCATGCCTTGCCTTGACACGCATGACCTTAGCTTGACATGCCATGCCTTGCCTTGCCTTGACATTCCATGCCTTGCCTTTCCTTGACATACCATGCCTTGCCTTGACATTCCTTGCCTTGCCTTGCCATGCATTTCCCTGACATGCCTTGCCTTGCCTTGCCTTGACAAGCCATGCCTTGACAATCCATGCCTTTCCTTGACATGTCTTACCTTTCCTTGACAGTCCATGCTTTTCCATGTGTTTTCATGCCTTACCATGACTTTCCTTACAATGCCTTGCCTTGCCATGAATTCCCTTGCCATTCCATGCCATTCCTTTCCTTGAAATTCCTTTCCTTTCCTTGCCCTGACATGCCTTGCCTTGAATTAACATGTCTTTCCTTGACATAATTTGCCTTGCATTGACATGCCTTTCCTTGACATGCCATGCCTTGCATTGACATGCCTTTCCTTGACATGCCATGCCTTGCATTAACATGCCTTGCCTTGACATGCCATGCATTTCCTTGCCTTGACATGCCATGCCTAGCCTGGCCATGCCTTGCCTTGACATGTCTTGCCTTTCCATGTATTTCCTTGACATGCCATGCCTTTCCTTGACATTCCTTACCTTGCCTTGCCTTGACAGGCCATGCCTAGCCTTGCCATGCCTTACCTTGACATGCCATGCCTTTCCATGCCATGCCTTGCCTTGACATGCCTTTCCTTTCCTTGACATGCCAAACTTGCTCAATTGGAAATATTGGGTGACATACATTCATCAATTGAGACTTGCACTAGGGCCAAATGCTTCATTTTTCAATCCAGAAAACATTATTGTTCAATATGGAAGCATTGAGGTTGTAATCACATACACAAACATTTATGAAGAAGTAGATGTTGATGAACAATGCTTGTATTGTTCCTTAATGGTTGCATGACATATTCTTGGGATATGGAACCCCAACACTTTACAATGGACCAATGTTCTTGATACTCTGTATGTTGTGAATTATAGGGACACTTTACTTGATGTTGGTCACTTCATAAAAGTTTGAGAAACGACATGCACAACATCCACAGGGCTGATGTGCATGCCAAATTGGCATTCACAGCAGCCACAGGGCTGATGTGCATGCCAAATTGGCACGCATAGCAGCCACAGGGCTGATGTACATGCCAAATTGGCATGCACAACAACCGCAGTGGCTATTGTGCATGCCAAATTGGCTTTTGTGCCAAATTGGCATGCAAAATAGACACATGGTTGTTGTGCATGCCAATTTGGCATGCACATAAGGCGCAAAGGTTGTTGCGCATGCCAATTTGACATGCATAGCAGCCACAGTGGTTGTTGTGCATTCCAATTTGGGTTGTTGTGCAAGACAATTTATCTTGTTAGTTGTGACATTGCTCATTATTTATGGCTATTGTTGTGGCATTGATCATTACCTCTAAGGCCTCCTTATTGTATTATTTTTAGTTCACTGCATCAAACCCAACTATGACAGTGATAACTTACTTGATTTGTTTCTAGCCATTATTACTAGTATCACCATTGGTTCATGTTCCTCCCTTTGTAACTACATTGATTCATGAGGATTCATCACTCCTAAGATTCAAATTTATTAGATTTGCATTACTTTTTCTATCTCGAGCCTCCCATTTTTTCAATAAGTCGGGGCAGTTTTCTATTAGGTGCCCAACCATCCATCAATGGTTACACCTCAACTTCCTTAAGTGAGGACAATATTAAGAGACATGTCCCACCTCATCACATAACCCTCACATCCTCCTTGGTCTCCACCTCTAGCTAGGGTCTCGACTTCATTAGCCCATAAAGAAGTCATTTTGAAACTTTTTGCAAGTGCTTGCAATGCTCTAGAGTTATCCTCTTTATAGTTATTAATGTTGTAAGAACTATGATACATGGTTATAGGTACTAAGGAGTACTTATGGAGAATGCAGTACATATGTGGCAGGTGATCAACAACATTTCAATCACATAGTGTTCATTAGCAAAATTAACTAGAAATCTCATCGGTGGTGGGAGTGGGTTGGGAGCTCCTAATCCACTCTTTAACGAAGGATAGTTTTTCACAACATGGTCTTTAGTTCTTCATACTATACACCAAACTTGCTCTCTTGTACTCCTACTCTTAGATAATTCTTGGATCTATTTATCCAATGTTGATATATATATTTTTCACAACATAATTTCAAAGTTTAGGTTGGTATTTGCAACCATGGAAGTTGATGAGCCAGCTAGGGTAGTTTCGTCAGTGCAAGAAGGATACTTGTTCCCTACTTTTGTCTTCATTACTTGTGCTAATACTTCTATAGGAGTGTTAATTACCTACTGCATCAATGGAATCTTAGTAATGGTTATCATCCCTTTGATGAACCATTCCTTGTGTTGATGAATGAAAGGGGTGAGATAACTTTCCCACGAGGTTGTGAAATCATTGGTCATAAAGCCAATAAATTTCTCCCCAAAATTTTCTTAATATCCTTTAGTTCAACACAATCAAGTGATTCTCTAACTAGCTTTTAGAACTCTATGATGAATCCATTGTGTAACTCTAACAATTATTTTGTTAAATTCCCTGTCAGAACTTGGACAAAGCTCATTTGCCACTAAAGTGATCTCCCTCTCAAGGTGGTCTAAAATTTTCTAGGCTACATTTGCGATCATTTTGGATCAACCATTTTCTCCAAGGAACACTATGGTGAGTCACAATATCCAGTTATATATAATTTTGTCTTTTTATTTAGGAACTAATTTTCTCAATTATGGAATTTCCCAGCCCTTGACAACTTGATTACATGACAGGTCCTCTAGTCACATTGTTGTTAACAACCCTTTACCTTTATATCCTATTGTCAACTTAGTCCTTGTGATAGTGTTTTTATCAAATCCATTTGTATTTCTTCTTGTTGTGACATTAACAATTTGTATGATACCTAGTAAGTATGCTTGCACTTTTTTACTATTCTTTGTTCAAGAGAATTGGAAATTTCTTATCAGAACTTAGGACCATATCATTGACACATTTGGAACTAAAAAGGGGAACCACTAGGCCATGTGCATGTGTCTTCTATTTGCCTCTATGGCCTTTTTCGGGCCTTATCTTTATTCTCAACAATCACTTTAATTATGCATCCATAAATGTGAATAACCAAGTGTCCTATACCATTGGAGGATTGGTAAGAAACAAGGGGATTCTTCTTCACTTAAATGAATATCATAAACATGGCTTCTTTCTTTAGAGTAACCTATGACACATGTAGATCGAGAATGACAAAGATGTTCATCAAAATAATAGCTCCTTCACTACAAGCACTGTATCTATTGCATTCTCTGGAAAACTTTTGTGAGCCGATGACTGATTATTTTATTCTTCCAATTTTAGGACAAATCTCATCCTCTTAAAGTAACATCCTATCTTACTCAAAGGAAATTTGTTTAATAAGGCATATCATTATTTCATCCTCATTGTGAGCATACCTAGTTTCTTCTCTTTGGTTTTGATGCCTTCAATGGTCCTTATTGATAATCTCTCTTCTTGGATGATATTTTAAAATATACCATGATGATAACATCTGTTAATAAAACCACTCCTGCAACAAGTGTCATATATGTTGAAGACCAGTGACGCCTTTGTGCAAGCTCTAACTCAATAAAGTCTACAGATAGGACTATCTTCTTATTCTTTGGAATAGAGGTAATAACATGCATCTTTAACACGATGAGTAGAATGATCCTCACTATTAATAATATAAATTAACAGCAGTAGATGTAGATTCATCACCAACAATCTCAATTCCATAAGTCTTTCCAATACTTCAAGATAAAATTGCTCAAAACAGAGCAACATTGGAAATTGGAGTTTCTAGTGATTTTATTGAAACAAACAACCCAATCACCTTCTTTGTTAGTGATACTTTCTATATTGGTCTCAGAATGTATTTTCCAGGCATTCCTTCATTTTCCCCAGACTTCTTCTACTAAATAGTTTTGAAGGGAGTCACTTTCTGTTACAACAATCACCATGTTTAGTGTTATGCATGTGTGTGCTGATTTATTGGCTCTAGAACAAGGTAAGTGTACCCACGGTTATGAAATAAGAATGGACATCCCCATGAAGCCTTGAAATTATTCAATGAAATGCAAGTCAAGGGTGTAAAATCCCACTAAATCACCATGTTTAGTGTTCTTCCTGTGTCTATTGATTTATTGGCTTTAGAACAAGCCTCCGCCTTATTGATCAAGCATGATTTGACTTCAGTGGAAAGATATCAATGTTCATGGGGGTGGGAAATTTATAAATTGTTGGATGATTATCTCACCCATGGTTTAGTGTGTTTCATAACCAATTATCTATCTTGTTTCAACATGTTTCCATCCATCCCTATCTCCACATCGAGGGCTTCTCTATGATCCCACAATAGGAGAACAATCCCTTCTTCTTTTTCCATTCAATCTGTCGGCATGCATTGACTGCACTTCCCAGGATTGGGAATGGGAAGTCTATCTATGAAAAGAGTTTTTTGGGATATAATAAGAAGTGTAGTCACAAGGCCTTTAATGGCGCGAACTCCTTGATCCGAAATGATATTTTAAGACTATGGTTAATTTTTAAAGCATGAGTTCATTATCCAATTAGGAATTGAAGAAAGAGGAAGAAATTAATGACATATCATGGAAACCATAATAAAAAATGTAGATCTAAAAGTAAGCACAAATAATCAGCAAACCATAACAACAAAGTTGTTAATAGAGTTTGACAAGATTGCCTACATCTCCGGGCCTTTGTCTCAATGGGTGAGGCTTTCTTATTTCTCTTCAATGCTTCAAAAGTACATCAGAAAAGTGTCAAATGGATTACAAAATGGTCTAGTTGTGTTCTTATCGACCTCAAGAAACTAACAAAAATGACGACACTAAAAATGGTTGAGCGTAGGTCCTGGAATTGGCCCGCAAAGTTCCCCTCCTCAATGGCTTCCCTTCATAAAAATGGATTTGGCTTCACAATTCTACAACATTTCTCCTTTTATGAACCTCTCTAAGGATGCCAAGAACCCCTAGTTTATATAGATTTGGAGTGGTTAGAAAACTCCCAACTTCTTCCCAAGATCTGGCCTCAAATCAAGCTTCAGATCTCCCCAAAATGGCCAAAATCCACTACATTTAGCTAAAATCAACATAAATATTATATAATAATGTTTTAAAACCCAAAAAAGGTGCATATAGGACACAACCCCTTTTCTCCAGGCCCTTGGCTGCATGCTTCTTTTCCATGTGGCCGAGGGATGGATGGCACACTCTAGCTCCTCCTATCTAGGCTCCTGGTCTTGTGGGGTTGGCCCATATGGCCACGCCCTAACACTCCATGTGCCCATATGGTTAACCCCTGGTCTTTAGCCTCTCGTCAGTCAGGGCTAGCCCCCGCCGACTGGGGATTATCCAAAACCACAACGACCATACAAGTTAAATAACATTTCCACCATATAGCTAACAAGAAACATCATCCGCCCATCTGGTTAGCTCGGGGTGTTAGGTCGTTGTGCCCATAGAGGTCGGGGGCTCGAAACTGTCGGGAAACAAAATTTTTGAACTAGTTGTCCTTGGAAAAATCCAGGGTGCCACATGGTGCCCTGTGATTGGGCCATGTGTTTCCTCGGGATTGGCTCGTACTGTCCAGTCACAAACACAGTCAGTGTATAGTCAACGAGCCATGTCATTGTCGTACAACCTAGTCAACTTCCATACATCCCAGTCACCTGCCCAGTCACCTGCCACATCACCTGTCGTACAACCACGTGTTATGCAACTTCACGTCTGTACTACACAGTCACCCTGCCACTTCATCATCTGTACAACCCAACTATCATCCGTACTACCACATGTTAGCCTGCCATTGGGCCACGTCATGTATGGACTGCCACGTGTCATCCGTACAATGCCATGTGTCAAATCTGTACATGTGCCAACTCAACCCAAAAATGATGAATTTGGTTGACATGTGTCACCTCCTGGTGATGCCATGTCAATATGATGATGTCGTATTACTGACGTCAATGTTGAATTTGACTGTTGAATTTGACTAGTTGACTTTTTGCTTGTTTGGGAATTTGGCCAGAACGCGATAACTTTCGCATACGATGTCCATTTAAGGAAAACGATATATGGCCAGAATTAACGCAACGAGACAGAAGCAATGGCGCTGGTTTCATCTGATTCCAAGAACTTTGTTTTTTAGGCCTTCTTGGATCCATTTTGGATCATGTCTCCCCACTAAGACCTTTTGGTCCTCCAAAAGGGTATTAACCAATCATCAAGTGTGGGATAGGCCACCCCATTTGTTCTCTCTCTTTAAAATCTGTCTTGTGCACCTGTCTCATCAAGATCAATTGTATAACAATCATGAAAAATGAAAACATATTGTTAGCCACTTGTACCCTTTCACATCTTACTGAAGCCACTCCCATCCATGTTGAAAACATTAGCAGCGATAACATCAGAAATATGATTGCAAATGAGCTAATATGTTTGTAGTACTTGCATGACATTAGCTTATCTTGAAGCAAAGTATGATTGAACTTCCATTCTACAACCATATCATGTTCATGCTTAAGATCAATTACTTGATTTGGCACAATTATAGGTGTGTTGCTTGAGTAAGCTGTCTTCATTAATTGTTCCATTGTTTGTAGATATTGATTTGCTTTTAAGTGATGAGAATGTACAACATATTCATTGCCTTCTTTGATTAAGTGATATTGATTATGTTCCCTATAGAATATTTCTTTGTGATCATACAAATAAGGACTTCCTAAGACCATTCCACATTCATTGAGTGGAACTACATGACACGTTACCTCATCCACAAACTTTGATCAAATTGCAAAATTTAAAGTGCATTGATTTGTTATGTGCAATTTATGATTGTTGCTTATCCATTTAAGTGAGTAAGGTTTATAATTTATATTAGTGTTTAATCCCAATTGTTTAACCACTTCCTCCAAAATCAAATTAGATTGAGATCCACTATCTATCAATGTATCGATCTTAGTGTGTTTCCTTATCACCCTTATGTGAAACAATTTGCATCTAGAATCATATCCATCACCAATTTTACCTTTCAAACCACTTGTTGTGATCTTAGTCTCATCACCTGAATCATATCCCAAGTCTATTGGCTGTGTTGCTACTGCAACTGTTTTTCTCCCTTTCCTCTCTTTGAACCACTTCAGTCTCTTCTCGAGATGCAATTGCCAACAATGGTTATCATGATTCCCTTCTTTGTTGCAATGCTTGCAAGAGAGCTTCTCTTCCCTTCTTGTCGCTGAATTTTCTTTCTTGTCACTCCCCTTCCTTTTGTCCTCTTTCCTTGAATACGATTTCCCTGATAGACCAACTCATGTTTTCCCTGCCTCAATGTATGTTACTCGAACATAAACCTCATCAAGATTAGTAAGTCCAAACATAAATATAGTGTTACGAATGTGTGCATGTAAACCTCCTATATACTTCATAAGAGTTTCTTGGGTATGTAATGGAATGTCTAACATTAATGCCATCTTATGAAATTCATCTATTTTTTCTTGCACTATTTGCCCCTTTCTTAATTTAAGACCTTTCCATTCAATTAAAGCCTTCTCTTTATAACCTAAAGGAAAAAATTGCTTTCTAAGTGCAGAAACAAAATCTTTGCATGATGGAAGTAAATTACCCACTTGTTGCATGTCATTTTGCAACTTGCTTTTCCACCAGATGAGTGTTGTTCCTGCAAGTCAAAGTGATGTCAATTTGATTTGAGTTGCCTCATCCTTGATTTTTTTCACACTGCAATAAACTTCCATCTGTCCGACCCAGTTATCAAGCCTCTCTGCATTGACTTCACCATCATACATGGGTAATTCAAACTTCATATCAAGCTTAAGTAAAGGTATATCATGTTTATGTTTATGGAAATGTTTTATTGCGGTGAATTTTGAACTTGTACTTGAAGAAGAAGTTGATGGAGAAGAAGGAGGTAGAGGAGGAGTTTTAGGAGGATCCTCTCCTTATTCACTTTTGGTCTTTGAATATTCACCTAGAGTCGTTCTCTTCCACTCCAAGTAATCATGATATAAAACCTTTACCATCTTCGACATGGTGAATAAGGTCTTTTGAAAATCTATCTTGTTATGAGAAAGTCCCTCTTTCGATGCCATCTTCTCACTTTGAGAAGTACTCTTTCTCGATCCAATCTTAGGATCCTCTTTGACAAGCTCACCTTCACCATGATTCAAATTGTCCCTGTGTTGGCAGCCATATTTATCTCTATCTTTTCTACAAGCTGCCTACACAAGGTTTTTAAACCTTCATTAATCTTCGCAACTGTTTAAATGATCTCATCATTCTTCACTTTTTGCACACCTGCTTTTCATTTTCGTTTTCATGACTCCAAGCATGAAAACCCATAGTTAGACTTCATGTTGATTACATCAAAGGATTAATGATCATTTGGTTTATCATGAACCTACTTACACCTGGTTACCACTCCTTTGTCTCAAAAACACCTTGATTTCATATGTATCAAACCACCACTCACTTTGCATTTGACTATTAATAATATGGTTTCGATTTATGAATTCGTTGATGCAATGGTTATTTGACATATTGGTGTTTCTTTTAAATCGTGCAAATGCCATTGTTTATTTAACATTCGGATCGATTTTTGGATATGTATATCATGGTTTTCAATGGTTATGATTTTTATGTACCGAGGTGTCATTCCAAGTACATCCAGATATGATTTGTTTGCATGGCCTCAAACTAATCTACCATCCTCGCATGCATAAGCATTAACGCTCTGTCTTACATTTTGGGTTGCCTTTATTTTGTGTTGGGGAAGCTTCGGGAAAATGGTTATGTGTCTACCCTGTCAAACCCTCTCGCCAATTACCCTGTTGATTTTATGCTATTATCTATGGCTCCTGTAGTGCGAATCGAGCCCAACGGTGTCCAAACTTTGCTGTTGTTTGATAACGCCCGAGAGGAACTAGAGAGGAATGGTTGGTTGGTTTTTATTGAGAAGTTCAAGGGTTTCAACCTGGCAGTCGCTCAACAATTTTCACTTACATTCGATGGGTGTAGGGCCAAAGTTGGGGACATCCAACTCGAAGTGAACGAGGATTTCCTTAGCTCAGCCACTGGTCTACCAGCTGAGGGAGAAAGATGGTTTAAAATTTTGAAGGTTGACGAAGTACCATGGCCACTGTTGTTTACCTCAAGGAAGATCAACAGTTGGGACAAAGGTATGCCAGTTACAGGTCTTAAATCTTGATGGCATGATTTTTTGGCTATTATCAAGCAGTTCATTACATGCGAGGGTAGATATGGTTTAGTTTTCCTATACCACCTCCGACTGCTCATGAGTTTCATAGATTTTCCTTTAAATATGCCACATTTCCTCCTTTGAAGTTTATATAAAATGGCTAAATGTTTCAAGAGGGAGAAATCCGACTCCAGCCTCTTCCACCACTGTTTAATTAAAATTATTATGGTTCATCAGTTGAAGGTGAATGGCGATTGTTGGGACGCTTTCTTGTTGAGGAATGGTTTTTCCAGTCCTGAAATTGGACAAGTTGACAAAACTGTTGTTACAGAAACCCTTGTTAGGCCTGTCATTCCCCCTCCTATTCTCTTTCCCTCTGTTGAACCCTCAACCTACCCGAACGATGCCCAACCCGACACCCTGCTTGACTCATGTCTAAAAGACAGTGGTAAGCCTGTTAAGAGGTCTGCAAAGAAAATGGGAAAAATCAACAATGATATCAATTGCAAAGGTAAAAAGGCCGCACGCTGGGTATCAAGGTGTGCTCGTAACAAACCTAAAGAAAACACAGACCAAAATCCAATTATGTTGAGTGAAGATTCCGATTCTGAAATTGAACGATTTCTGACCGAGGAGTATCCATACTCACATGGCCTTTGTTTAGCCAAGACCTATGACTATGTGACGAACCTCCTGTCATGTCTTAAAGACGACCTCAAATACCCTAGGATCAAATTCGAGAGAGGAACTGATGGTCGATTTAGAAGTTCCTCACCTGTGAATGCACAGCCTGATCAACCACAGTGCAATGAATGCAAGTCGTGGCTCGACCGATATTATACAGACGTCCCTTTGCTACAATCTTGGATCAAGTCCTTGGAGGACCGAGTGAATGTACTAACTAAAGAGAATGACAGATTGCAGGCTAATGATAAAAGGCAGAAGACGACAGACTCTGTTGTCTTTAAAAATGTAGAGGTGGCTACTGCCATTGTCAATTCAAAAATAGCTTGATGAAAATCCCTGAATCCAAGGTATGATATTTTAAAAGTAATTTTAGGATGATTTCATTTGTGTTTTGAATTAGCATATAGGATTTGCTGGCTCAAATCGCATCCATTTCTGTTTTGATTGAATGAATAAAACACGATTCTGTTTATAATAATAACTAGCTACAGAATCATGAGATTCTGTAGCTAGTTATGAAAATTTGAATTGTGTTGATTTTACAACTAAAATACAATCTGAACATCATGTATTCTTGTGCATTGACAGGTGCACACGAATTTTAAAGGAGATTGGATCAACAGTGACATCTTTGAACATGATTTTTCTTTACATAGTTTTGGATTAGGCTGTTAGTCTTAGATAGAAATAGGAATTTGGGAGATTGTATTCCCATAATTTTTGCAACAACTTTGATAATTTCCACAAGGAATGTTTGATCTTGTGGCCTTTATATATGTATTATTTTTGTAAACAAAGATCATCGCTACTTGGGAGCAGAAACTATGGATTGGTGATTATTCAAACTTGAATGAAAGTGGATATTTGCATGGCTTTAGCTTCAACATATCATATTTTTGTTCAAGTTTTGTTCATTTCAATTTGTAATCAATTTTTTGACTACTTTAGATATCATAATTTGTTACAGGTTGATGTGATATGATTTATATAGCATCCATGTTTTATGTTTCTCATTTTATATACAACAATTAATCTGTTCACATTTGATAATTAGAAGGTTGATCTTCTTCATTCAATGAACAGTAATACACAAATTTTCATACTCAGATTTATCTTAATATGATCATTTGTTAAATTATAAATTGCTATTGCTATATGTCTTTCTTGTTCTGTCATTAGTATTCAAGTGTCACTGCTTCCTGATGCAGGAGCATTGCCAACACATCAAGCGAGCCAGCGCGAAAGCATTAGACAACTGGACAAGCGCCAGCGCAATTTTTGAAATTTCCTTGAAGATGATGCGCCAAACATAAATGTGGAAATTTAATGAGGCACACTTGTATATTGTAATGGACCTTGAGCGGACTTCTCTCATCCTTTAGTAGGTAGAAGGCATTTAAAGTAGTTAAAGCAGGTAGATAGAAATTTAATTCTATATTAGACTGTTTGAGAGCACAAGAGGGAAACGTGATATAGACACCTTCATTGTGTATTGTAATATTATTATTGAGAAGGAAGAGCAAGAGCATGCAGAGAGATGTGTAAGAACACCCATGTACAGATATTTGAATTAATAGAAAGAGATGATTCAAATTCATGGTTTTGTGTCTGTTCTCTGTGTATTGATGTTGATATTCTCATGAATGTCTGCTTCCTGTTATACATTTTCTTTATATGCTGTGTATATGATTTCATGCTTGAATTGAAGTTTGAGAGGAAGAAGGAATGAGTTTCAATTGTTTCTCTATTTGAGCTAGAGAATTCCTGCAAGGAGTGCAGTTCAAGTGTCTGCAAGGAGTGCATTGAGAGAGGGTTCAGATAGAGATAACTTTTGTTCTCATTCACTCAAAGGTGCAGTTGGGAACAGGAGCCGTGCAAGGAGTGCACAGGCCAATCTAAGTTTCGGGGTTGTGGACCTGAGAGAAGCATTGAGAGACTGCTACTCCAGGTGTGTGCAGAGTTGAGGAACTTCAACACTTAGTCATGGTTGAAGGTTTTCCATAAGGAGTGCACGCAAGAGTCTTTTCCAAGATTCAGAGTTTAGAAAGTTCAGGAAGGATAAGGCCTTCGAATTTGTTGAAGGATAGTACTGAGAAGTTGTGCCTTGAAGAGTTAAGCAGGCGTCGTAAGTTTACGCTGCAGGAGGACGATTTCTGTGGAAGAAC
>JASDQU010106710.1:21558-38215 GCA_032191745.1 Picea mariana | reverse complement strand
AAAAAAAAAAAAAAAAAAAAAATCTCTCAAGGTCTGTAATTTATTAAAATATGTCCAAAATATCACAATTTTCAGCGTCACCCCACTCGATTAAATATATTTAAAACCAAATAAATCATTAAAGAGTTGTGGGAAGTGCTTGTAAACCCATTGGGATACTGAACAGGTTTGTTGGCAGCGGGTAAATGCATGCATGACGCGAAGATAACTTCGCCGGGGTACTGAATAGGCCCGCTAGTAGCGAAGCAATGTCGGGTATGTGAAAATTCTCAGATATGGAATCTTTTGACCTTAAATGTCCTTCGTTTTGATCTGTAACTTCCTGGCAGGATACAAATATTGGAGTGGCTTAAATGACAACCCTGTCGAGGCTATGGACGCGTGCTGGCAGCAGTGGCTCTGTCAACAGTATTGGAGATTTTAACCTTAATATCGTGACTCGCTTTTGTTTAGATTGTCATCAGTTTTCATCTTTTAAATAACAAGCAATCTGAAACTGGAATTTTTTATGATTGATAATGATGTTCAAACAATTTTCTGGTTGATTTTGAGTTGGAGTTTTTCTCATTATCCTAATCTGGACTTGTTCGTTTGGCAGAGATAACTGCTTCTACCAGTGTGTCGCCATTGTTCGTAGCCATATTTATCTCTATCTTTTCTACAAGATGCCTACACAAGGTTTTTAAACCTTCATTAATCATCGCAACTATTTAAATGATCTCATCATTCTTTGCTTTTTGCACGCCTTCTTTTCGTTTTCATTTTCATGACTCCAAGCGTGAAAAATTACAGTTAGAATTCATGTTGATTACATCAAAGGATTAATGATCATTTGGTTTATCATGAACCTACTTGAACCTGGATACCACTCCTTGGTCTCAAAAACACCTTGATTTCATATGTATCAAACCACCACTCACTTTGCATTTGACTATTGTTAATATGGTTTCGATTTATGAATTTGTTGATGCAATGGTTATTTGACATATTGGTGTTTCTTTTAAATCGTGCAAATGCAATTGTTTATTTAACATTCGGATCGATTTTTGGATATGTATATCATGGTTTTCAATGGTTATGCTTTTTATGTACCGAGGTGTCATTCCAAGTACAGCCTGATATGATTTGTTTGCATGGCCTCGAACTAATCTACCATCCTCACACGCATAAGCATTAACGCTCTGTCTTGCATTTCAGGTTGCCTTTGTTTTGTGTTGGGGAAGCTTCGGGAAAATGGTTCTGTGTCTACCCTGTCAAACCCTCTCGCCGATTACCCTGTTGATTTTATGCTATTAGCTATGGCTCCTGTAGTGCGAATCGAGCCCAACGGTGTCCAAACTTTGTTGTTGTTTGATAACGCCCGAGAGGACCTAGAGAGGAATGGTTGGTTGGTTTGTATTGAGAAGTTCGAGGGTTTCAACCTGGTAGTCGCTCAACAATTTGCACTTACATTCGATGGGTGCAGGGACAAAGTTGGGGACATCCAACTCAAAGTGAACGAGGATTTCCTTAGCTCAGCCACTAGTCTGCCAGCCGAGGGACAAAGATGGTTTAAAAATTCGAAGGTTGACGAAGTACCATGGCCACTGTTGTTTACCTCAAGGAAGATCAACAGTTACGACAAAGGCATGCAGGTTACAACCCTTAAATCTCGATGGAATGATTTATTGGCTATTATCAAGCAGTTCATTACATGCAAGGGTAGATACGGTTTAGTTTTCATATACCACCTCCAACTGCTCATGAGTTTCATAGATTTTCCTTTAAATATGCCACATTTCCTCCTTTGGAGTTTATATAAAATGTATAAACATTTCAAGAGGGAGAAAGTCGACTCCAGCCTCTTCCACCACTTTTTAATTAAAATTATTATGGTTCATCAGTTGACGGTGAATGGTGATTGTTGGGACGCTTTCTTGTTGAGGAATGGTTTTGCCAGTCTTGGACAAGTTGAAAAAACTATTGTTACATAAACCCTTGTCAGGCCTATCATTCCCCCTCCTATGTTCTTTCCCTCTGTTGAACCCTCAACCTACCCGAACGATGCCCAACCCGACACCCTGCCTGACTCATGTCTAAAAGACAGTGGTAAGCCTGTTAAGAGGTCTGCAAAGAAAAAGGGAAAAATCAACAATGATATCAATTGCAAAGGTAAAAAGGCCGCGCACTGGGTATCAAGGTGTGCTCATAAAAAACATAAAGAAAACACGGACCAAAAGCCAATTCTGTTGAGTGAAGATTTCGATTCCGAAATTGAACGATTTCTGACCGAGGAGTATCCATAGTCACACGGCCTTTGTTCAGGAAAGCCCTATGACTATGTGATGAACCTCCTGCCATGTCTTAAAGACGACCCTAACTACCCTGGGATCAAACTTGACACAAGAACTGATGGTTGATTCAAAAGTTCCTCACCTGTGAATGCACAGCCTAATCAACCTGAGTGCAATGAATGCAAGTCATGGCTCGACTGATATTATACAGACGTCCCTTTGTTCCAATCTCGGATCAATTCCTTGGAGGACCGAGTGAATGTAATAACTAAAGAGAATGACAGATTGGAAGCTAATGATAAAAGGTAGAAGACCACAGGCTCTGTTGTCTTTAAAAATGTAGAGGCGACTACTGCCATTGTCAATTCAAAAATAGCTTGATGAAAATCCCTGAATCCAAGGTATGATATTTTAAAAGTAATTTTAGGATGATTTCGTTTGTGTTTTGAATTAGCATATAGGATTTGCTGGCTCAAATCGCATCCATTTTTGTTTTTATTGAATGAATAAAACACGATTCTGTTTATAATAATAACTAGCTACAGAATCGTGAGATTCTGTAGCTAGTTATGAAAATTTGAATTGTTTTGATTTTACAACTGAAATACAATCTGAACATCATGTATTCTTGTGCATTGATAGGTACACATGAATTTTAAAGGAGATTGGATCGACAGTGGCATCTTTGAACATGCTTTTTCTTTACATAGTTTTGGATTAGGCTGTTAGTCTTAGATAGAAATGGGAATTTGGGAGATTGTATTCCCATAATTTTTGCAACAACTTTGATAATTTCCACAAGGAATGTTTGATCCTGTGGCCTTTATATATGTATTATTTTTGTAAACAAAGATCATCGCTGCTTGCGAGAAGAAAATATGGATTGGTGATTATTCAAACTTGAATGAAAGTGGATATTTGCATGGCTTTAGCTTCAACATATCATATTTTTGTTCAAGTTTTGTTCATTTCAATTTGTAATCAAATTTTTGACTACTTTAGATATCATAATTTGTTACAAGTTGATGTGATATGATTTATATAGCGTCCATGTTTTATGTTGCTCATTTTATATACAACAATTAATATGTTCACATTTGATAATTAGAAGGTTGATCTTCTTCATTCAATGAACAGTAATACACAAATTTTCATACTCAGATTTATCTTAATATGATCATTTGTTAAATTATAAATTGCTGTTGCTATATGTCTTGCTTGTTCTGTCATTAGTATTCAAGCGTCATTGCTTCTTGTTTACGAGAAGCATTTGGAAAATCTGGTGCAGGTTGCCCCCATCAAATAGCGAAATCGAATACTGTCCACAGGACGAATAGGAAACGCTATTACAGGTCAGTCTGTTAGTGCTATTTAATTAGTTTAATTAATATATAAATTTCCTATAATCTAAACACGTTTCACTGTTCATTTCTGTAGTTTAGATACACAGTGCAGATTGTTATTTTTATTTATCAACTAGATAGCTGCTATTTTATTTCCTGTTTATAAAAGTTATAAAAAATAAAAAAACACTAGCTTCGTTGTCATAAGTCAATGCATATAGGATTTTGCAAATTTCGATCAAAACTTGCATTTTGTGAATACTATACATATAGTAGAAATATAAATATATCGGTTCACTGTATATTTAATAAGTAGAACTATCAGTCTGTTAGCTAGTAAAACTGTAAATATATTTTGGATTGTATATAGTTTTCAGCAGTTGTTTGTTTTTCATTTAGTTAGTTTCTTTAGTTTTTTGTCTTTTTACTTTCGTAGGAATTAGATCGGCTAACAGAGCCACTAAACCCGTTGGAGTGGATTAATCCAAACGACTTGGGTTATTTAGACAACCCCAGACCGGATTCACTCCTCCAGTTGACGAGTGGTCAATTTCGCCCGTCAACACCCTGGTAATCATGAAAACTCAAAAACCAACCATCAACCTTCACTGATACCACTTGATTCGAAATGATATTTTAAGACCATGGTTAATTTTTAAAGCATGAGTTCATTGTCCAATTAGGAATTGAAGAAAGAGGAAGAAATTAATGATATATCATGGAAGCCATAATACGAAATGTATATCTGAAAGTAAGCAAAAATAATTAACAAACCATAACAAAAAAGTTGTTAACGGAGTTCGGCAAGATTGCCTACATCTCCAGGCCTTTGTCTCAGTGGGTGAGGCTTTCTTATTTATCTTAAATGATTCAAAATCACATTGGAAAAGTGTCAAATGGATTACAAACTAGTCTAGCTGTGTTCATCTCGACCTCAAGAACCCAACACAACTGACTACACTGAAAATGGTTGAGTGTAGCTCCCGAAATTGGCCCGCAAAGTTCCCCTCCTTAATGGCTTCCCTGCAGAAAAATGGCTTAGGCTTCACAATTATACAAAATTTATCCTCTTCTGAACCTCTCTAAGGTTGCCAATAACCCCTAGTTTATATATATTTGGAGTGGGCAACAACCTCCCAAATTCCTCCCAAGATCTGGCCTCAAATGAGGCTCCAGATCTCCCAAAAATGGCCGAAATCCACTACATTTAGCTAAAATTAGCATAAAGATTATATAATAATGTTTTAAAACCCAAAAAAGGTGCATATAGGGTGCAAACCCTTTTCTTTGAGCCCCTGGTCACATGCTTCTCTACCATGTGGCCGAGGGTTGGCTAGCGCGCTCTGGCTCCTCATGTCTAGGCTCTTGGTCTTGTGGCCTTGGCCCATATGGCCACGCCCTAACACTCCATGTGCCCGTATGGTTAATCCCTGGTTGGTCAAGGCTGGCCCCTGCCAACTGGGGCTTATCCCAAACTATGCCAAACATAGAACTTAAATATCATTTCCTCCATATAGCTAACAAGAAACATCATCCACCCATCCGGTTAGCCCAGGGAGTTAGGTCGTTGTGCCCATAGAGGTTAGGGGTTCGAAACTGCTGAGAAACAAAATTTTTGAACTAGCTGTCCTTGGAAAAATATGGGGTGCCATGTGGCACCCTGTGATTGCACCATGTGTCACCTTGCGATTGGCTCGTAATTTCCAGTCACCATCACAGTCAGCGTATAGTCCAGTAAGCTTCCGTACATCCCAGTCACCTTCCCAATCACCTGTTGTACAACCACGTGTCGTGCCATGTCACGTCCGTACTACACAATCACCCTACCACGTCAACCTCGATACAACCCAACTATCATCCGTACTACCACGTGTCATCCTACCATTGGGCCACATCATGTACAGACTGCCACATGTCATTTGTATAGTGCCACATGTCAAATCCATACAGGTGTCAACTCAACCCAAAAACATTGAATTTGAGTGACACATGTCACCTCCTGGTGATGCCATGTCAGCATGATGATGTCATGCTGACATCATCTATCGTATTACTGATGTCAATGTTGACTTTGACCAGTTGAGTTTTTGCCTGTTTGGGAATTTGGTCAAAACACGATAAATTTCGCATACAGTGTTCGTTTGAGGAAAAAAATATATGGAAACAATCAGCGTGACGAGATAGACACAATGGTGTTGGTTTCATCCGATTATGAGAACTTTTATTTTTAAGCCTTCTTGGATCCATTTTGGATCTCTCCTGCTCTCAAGAACATAGTGAAAGGGATAAGCGACAGAGTTGGTGGTGGTTGCTTCATTCCTTATTTCCATTGTCTCTCATTATTTACATTCTTGTGCTCACATGGTTTTATAGAAGGTACCAAAGATTTGCAAATACAGGGAGAAAAAAGTCCAAGGAAAAATCAACATGGATGCTGACTTAACGATCTCAACAGCCCCAATGAGCTGCTCTGTATGCCAAGTGACATACACAGTAGCCCACTGGGCCTGCTGTGTATGCCACTTGGAAGACAAAGAATCCCCATTGGGCATACACAACATCCCACTAGGCCTACTGTGTATGCTAAGTGGCATACACAACAACCCTAATGGGCTGCTCTGTATGTCAAGTGGAATACACAACAATCCACTGGGCATGTTGTATATGCCAATTGGCATACATATAATCCCATTATGGTTGCTGTGTATGCCAATTGGCATTGTTGGCACAGGGGCAGACCCAAGGTTCAACGCTACAACAATGCACCAAAAAAACCCTAACTACCGGTCCTTTCGACAACACCTACGAAGTAGATGAAGTATCACCTGAGGTAGAGGTAGGGGTGGTTGTAAGACTCAGGTGTCTGCAACCTTAGCTGGGACACAGATATGTGATTATGATACTTTATAGAGCACTTAACACCGTCATATCCTCAATATGCAATCAATATCTACTTCGCTGACGAAATAGATCTTCACAACATTCACACTAATCTAATGTATTTAAGCACTTAGCACAAACAAATGGATCAGATCTAGCAGAAGCAAGCATTAAGCACATTCATAGAAGCCAGATCTAACATTCATAGCACAGAGCATAAGCATATCTATCTATCTACATCAAATCACTTAGCAAGAGAATTTATAAACACATCAAGACAAAGACAAAGAAAAACAACACAGTGTTTACATGGTTCACCCCCACCCTGGGGCTACGTCCACCAAATCTTCTTATTTATTGTATTTAGTCAATTGGTTACAAGAACAGAGCCTCAAAAACCCTACTTCGCCTAGGATAGGATATTTTCACACCTCGCTAGATCCTCCTTCCTTGCATTACAACACAAAGCACTCACAACCTGTTACAATACCTTGCACCTATCTCTGCAAGTCTCTCACAGCATGCACAGAGCATCTACACACCATACTTGCACATAGAACTTAGCTATCTTGCATACACCACATAGATGCACCACCACTTCTTCTATCTAGCATAAGCATCTATTTATATATTACAAAATAGGCCTAAACATGGGTAAACCCATGGGCTGACATCCCAATCCCATTACATATTCCCAAAACCCAAAAAGGACCAAAAAGGGGCCTAGGTCCCGTGATCTCTGCTTCATCTTGTGCTCCTCCTTTGACAAGTCGAAGTCCCAAAATAGGTCAACCTAACCAAGAATCTCCCAAAACTTGGTTAAGGGCCAACGGGCCCCCAACACTCACTTGTGACTCATCCCGAGTCACTCTGGTCTGATCAGTTCTTCCTGGAATGCTTCGAGCTTGGCTCGAGCTGCTTCGACCTGCTGCTGTGATACAACCTCATGCTCGGTGAACTCTTGGATTAATGCGTCATTCATTGGCCCTTCTAGGTGTTGTTATGTTGCATTAACAACTTGCTCTAGCTCTGCTCCTCAGCTCACAACCTCTATGAACAACTGATAGGCCTTATCTTGCATAGGTTGGAGCCATTGAGTTACTTCCATAACTTTTCTTTGAATCATATGGATTTGCTGCTAGACGATGCGATTCTCTTGAGATCTATTCATTCTGTCTACAACTGACAGGGCCTTCAGCTGTGCCTGTAGTGTGTCTGCGTGCTGCTTCACTTCCTTGAGTTGCGACTCCAATGCCTGCAATTTTAGATTGTCGGTGAGGTTCTCATATGTTTGGGAACTACAGTTACTCAGCTGCTTGCATTCCAAGGCAAGATATTTTAGTCTATCAACTATGCTGCGGGCAATTGCTTGTCGCTGGTCCCTTACGTTCTGTGGGGTCTCAGGCACAATGCGTAGCTCTAAATCTGCTATGTGATGTTGGAGCTACTGGATCACTTCTTCAAGTTTCACTACTTGCTTCGTGACTTGATCCTCTACCTTTACTTATATGATAGTCATAGACCAAAGTTCTCTGTTGACCGTTTCCTTCACTTCGAGTTGCTCGGCGAGCAACTGTTCCTTGTCTTTCTGCAATCGTGCCTTCTCTTCATCAAACTTCTCTTGGAGAGCGCTCTTTTCTTGTTCGGCAGCTCGACACTGTTCTACAAGTACTCCCTGTACTTGTACCAAAGTTTAGGTGGCTTGCACTGTTTCCTCTTGCGCTCGTCGAAGATGAGCTTCGACTGTATCAACTATTTGGTGGATTTGAGCTAGCTCATCTCCCACTTCTGGCTCTCCTGGCACAGTGAAGACTGTGCGGCTGGATTGCAGGGCTTGCTGTACTCCTCAGAGTTCAGTCGTGATTCGATCATACAAGTCCTCTTGCTTTTCTTCTTTCTTCTCTTCTATCTCCAACAAAGCATCATTAAGGGTTTCTACGAGGAAGTCGAAGTCATCAGAGGTGAGGACGGTCTTCATCTTCTTCATAGTGGCCTTCAATTTCTTCTGGGAGGAAGGTTTTGGAAGTGAACCTTTCCTCTTTTTTAGGGGATTAGCCTTGTCACCCTGATGCTACTTGACCTCTGTGTCATTCAACTCTGCATCATCACCTCCTTGCTCGGGTGAGATGGAAGCGGTCTTCACGGATGCTCTATCTAAATCATGGACCTCCTCGGTCTTCTTTGTCTTGCTCGACCCGGGTGTATCCTACTCAGTTTCTGGACTGTCTATATCGTATATATCCATAGGGTCTACTGGAATGAGGAGGTCCATTGACCAATCCCTGGTGATCTCCTCCAAGTTCTCCTTCATTAGCTTATAGTAAGATTGAAGTTGCTTCTTGTGCTTGTTAGCGTGCGCTGTAATATAAATAAAATGGCGGTCCATGCTGAACTTCATCAAAGGTTAGAACCTGTGTAAAGTATTCAGAGTTATGCGAGGCATGGACTGTATGGATACCTTCAACTAGTTGTAGTAGGTGTGGAACATGACATTGGACTGCCACTGTTTTTTCATGTCGCTTGAATACCACAGTGTGATGAACTTCACAACCAATGGTTCAAAGGGCTCAATGTCCAGGAAGTTTGCAACTTCCGGCATATCCCAGGCAATGAAAGTGATCATGATCAATAGCCAGCTGAAGTGAAATTCAAACCCTTGATCCTGGGCTTCTCTGCAGTCAAGTTCTAATTGGTTCACCAGGTACTTCACCCAATTCATTTGTAGGCCCTCAGTGCACTTCCTAGCGAGGTCGACTACAAAACCAGTCACTTGGGTGGGCCGGTTATTTCATACTAACTTTCTTGCGATCAATTGACAGGTGAGGCGCACTATGCCTCTCTGGATATAAGCTACCTTGTAGCCTCGCATGCCCTTCTCGACATTTCTGTAGGTGTCCTTGATCCTTTGTGAGAGAGCGTAATCCATGGTTTTTCCGGGATAGAAATCTTGTGGGTCAGGGACTTGCATACTAAGCTCAGTGATTCGATTGATCAACATTGGATCCACTGTGATACGACGGTTTAACCACAAGTATCCGCCATGTTAATAGGACAACATCAATTTGACACATGCATTCGCCTCCTGGTGTGGTCCGAAGTGCGGAATCTTCATAACATTCAGCAGGGTGGACTACACAAAGTTATGGGTCCATGAATGAAGGATGATCATCGAATTCTTTCCCTTTGTTCCAGTCAGGTACTTATGCAGGGAGAGCATGTTGTAAACTTTCCGATCTCCGAGGTTGAAGTCACTAAAATTCAACGCTGCAATCTTATCTTGGTCTATGCGAACTGCACGTATCCCTTTCGGGAGGTACACAGTGATCAAGGCATACTCAAAGTCTCTAGGTACACTATGTCAATTTATTGCACTGCTCAGAGGTGGTATATAGGTAGGCAATATGCTCAGAATCAACTTAGCATTTGCGAGATCATCCCTGTGCTTAGTTCACTTCTCATCTGATGGCCAGGATGGTCCTGCTCGAGGAGTTGATGAAGAGGTTGGCAGTCCTCTCATGGATGATGCTTGTACAGCTGTGGATAATCCTCTCTCCAACATGACTCTTTCAGTCATCGGGTCAAGGAGTACTTCTGTCACTGATTCTTCGACTGTGTTGAGTTCCTCGGACATATTTTCTCGGGATTAATTAGATCAGGGTCAAATTAACTTAGAAACTGCACTATAATAAACAACAAGAGCACAATGATCATTGTATAAACTTGGCTTAGTCTGTGGGCCCAAATTCTCAATTAGGAAAAGTGTTCTCAGTGCATGGCGTGATGGGATAAATAGGTGATTCAACAAAGGTTCTCTTGCAACGGGTATGAAGCCTTCCTTAACTCTATTCTGTCCATTATGGTGTGGTCCAACGGTCTGATGACAAACCATAATTGCCTTTCTTCCCGTTTGGAGCATCAATCGAATGGTTATAATGTCCCCAATGACTACATTGCTTCGCCATGGTGAAGTGCCATGTGTCGTTGTTCTGATATCTCGACGAAGTTCCAATTTTGCAAATTTCCCTCCTGTGAAGTTCCCTCTGGAATCTTCTATAAATTTTCGATCTTAGCTCTCTTCTTACTTAGCTTCATAGCCTTCTTTCCAGTGAGCTTCGTCTCGGTAGTCCTTTTCCCATTCTGATTCTTATCTTATTTTGACATAGTCACTGCCCATTGTTGATATTCTTTCCTAGGATTCAGGGGTAGTACCTCTTCTTTATCTGGGATAGGTACTTCAGTCTCCTGTGGGTCTTCTAATGTTCTTGTAGCTTCGACATCTGGGTCTCTAGTGTTAAATAGATTCGATATGTTCTCCTGTTCTTCAATCAAGTGTGCGATCCTTTTGGTCATGAAATATTTTAACTCTTGTTTCTTTTTCTCCAAAACTTCTTCTTCTTCCTTTCATCTGAATCGATCTCTGTCAATCCAAGGTTTTCCTATTAACATGGTAAATGGGGCCTTGTCTTCAATAAATTTAATAATCTCAAAATCTTCTTCTGTCGAAGTTCCATGAACGTGCATAGGTACACAAGCGAGCTTCCCACATAGGTTTACCAATTTTCCTCTGAATAATCCTATTCCTCCTAATGAAGGAATCATAACAGGATTTCCTATAGCTTCCCAAGTTCTCTTTGTCATGATATTCACATGTGTCTCTTCATCCAGAACATAGTCAATGTCGAAGTCTCCTATTCTTTCTTCAAGGCATTCTTTTTCTTTGAGGATCTCTGATAAGATGAAATGTTAGTGGTCATTTAGGGTTTCCTTCATCTGTAGCAATATTTTCTCTGATTCTTTCTAGGATTTTGCTATAGTCTCTGGATCTGCCTTAGAGTTTTCCTGATTCAGATTCATTCTTTCAACTTTAGCAATCATTCTAGGGCAATCCAACACTTCATAGTCCATATCTTTGCAACAAAGACAACTAGGTCTTCTTCCAGGGCATTCCTTAGCAAAATGTACTGGTGTTCTGCAATTGTAATGGAGGTTTAAACCTCTCTTTCTTTTAAATGATCCCCAAATTCTCCTGTACTGCACGCTAGGAGCATAGGAGCTAACCTGCAACAAATTATTTCTAGGATCTTGCATCCATTTGTTAGTCCAAAAATTCTTTCTACGCATAGGTATAACATATATTTCACTATTCTTATTAGATCTATTAATATCAAATCTTCCTTCATCTATCAATACCCTAGTTTTTGAACTAGGACATACTCTATTAAACATATCTAGATCCATACTCTAGAAACAAAAATTTCCACTTATCTTACTTCTACAGAGCACAAAGCTTCCAAAAACTTTTCACTATTCTTACCTTTATTAGAGCACATAGCTTGCAAATCTTACCTCTTTTAATCATCAATTCTCACTTTTAGCTTTCTTAGAGCACAAAGCTTTCAGATCTTGCTTCTCTCCTTCAGATCCGACTTCTTTTCTTCATATCGAGCTTCTTTCTTTTAGCACAGAGCTTTATAAATAAAGTAGAATACTGCACACTAGTGCGACAGATCTATGCACAGAGCTTTCACAACTTCAGGACGAATATTTGCACAAAGCTTCTTCTTTCTCAGTTCCCAACAATCACAGTTTAGGTCCTAGCATCAGAACCATTTGTTGGCACAGGGGCAGACCCAAGGTTCAACGCTACAACAATGCAGCAACAAAACCCTAACTACCGACCCTTTCGGAAACACCTCCAAGTAGATGAAGTCTCACCCGAGATAGAGGCAGGGGTGGTTGCAAGACTTAGGTGTGTGCAACCTTAGCTGGGACACATATATGTGATTATGATACTTTATAGATCACTTAGCACTGTCAGATCCTCAATATGAAATCAATATCTACTTCACTGACGAAACAAAGCTTCACAACATTCACACTGATCTAATGTATTTAAGCACTTAACACAAATAGATGGATCAGATCTAGCAGAAGCAATCACTAAGCACATTCATAGAAGTCATATCTAACATTCATAACATAGAGCATAAGCATATCTATATATACACATCAAAGCACATAGCAAGAGAAGTTATAAACACATCAAGAAAAGGACAAAGCGAAACAACACAGTGTTTACGTGGTTCACCCCCACCCTGGGGCTACATCCACCAACTCTTCTTCTTTATTGTCTTTAGTCAATTGGTTACAAGTACAGAGCCTCAAAAACCCTACTTCGCCTAGGACGGGAGATCTGCACACCTCGCTAGATCCTTCTTCCTTGCGTTACAACACAAATCACTCACATCCTGTTACAATACCTTGCACCTATCTCTGCAAGTCTCTCACAGCATGCACAAAGCATCTACACACCATACTTTCATGTAGCACTCAACTATCTTGCATACACCACATAGATGCACCACCACTTCTTCTATCTAGCCTAAGCATCTATTTATATATTACAAAATAGGTCTAAACATGGGTAAACCCATGGGCCGACATCCCAATCCTGTTACATATTCCCAAAAACCAAAAAATGACCAAAAAGGGGCCGAGGTCCCATGATCTTTGCTTCGTCTTGCGCTCCTCCTTTGACAGGCTGTCGAAGTCCCAAAATAGGTCAACCTGACTAAGAATCTCCCAAATTGTGTCAAGGGCCAACATGCATACACAACAGCGCCAGTGGGATGTTGTGTATGCCACTTGGCATACATAGCAACCCATTGTGGTTGTTGTGTATGTCAATTGGCATACACAATAGCCCCAATGTGATTTTGTGTATGCCACTTGGCATACAAAATAGCCCCAGTGGGATGCTCTGTATGTGAAGTGGCATACACAACAACCCACTGGGCCCACCCTATCTACCAATTGGCATACAGAGAAACCCACTGGGCCTGCTATGTATGCCAAGTGGCATACACAAAAACCCACTAAGCCTGTTGTGTACGCCAATTTTCATACACATTAGGCCTAGTGGGCTCCTGTGTATGCCACTTGGCATACACAATAACCCACTAGGCCTGTTGTGTATGCCAATTTGCATACACATCAGGCATAGTGGGCTCCTGTGTATGCCACTTGGCATACACAACAACCCCAAAGGTAAGGTTCATATCTCCTCACTACAAAGAGGTTTTTCCTCTTCTATGCTTGAAATCCCTGGTGATAAGGATGTGGTTCTCAAGGTAGACTAATGGATGTTTGAATATTCTAGGTTGTTTCTCATTGCTTAGACCAAGCAACGCAACTTGAGGTTAGCTAGAAGAAATAATCTCTATCTATGGGTCAGGCTCCCAGGCCTACCATTGTAATATTGGACCCAATAAGTTCTTTTAGATATACAAAATAGATCATAGGGATCCTTCTAGCACCTTGTAGTTGAATCCATATCTTTGAAGTTTCAAGTGGTCCCATGATTTTGGTGTTAATGGAAATTAGCGATGATCTTATGGATAAGATCACTTTAGGTTTGTGGTGAGCATAGGAGGGTGTTAACTCTAGACTATGAGAATGTACTTTTCAAATACTATTTTTGTCACCAAACAAGACACATCCTCAAATACTGCACTCTCAAGTAGATGGAATACAAAATAAATGAAAAAGGAAGCATGTTTGGCTTTGGAAGCTACTTATGTCAGTTCAAGCAATGACCATTTAGGAATCTGGATTCAACAAATATGCATGCATTGAAAATGAATCAACCAATTAGTCGACATGGTTAGGACCGCTTAGTCAATCTTAATCAACCAATCAAAAAACATTCAGTGAGTTGGTCAAATGCTTAACTTGCATTAAATCGATCTGCCTAGTGATATCCAAAAGTTGGGTTTATCGCACACTTAAACATTCCCTTTTAGATGAAACTTGGAGTATTAGGATGCAACATTATCTTAGCACCCCCCTAATGATAATGTCCTAAAGCCTAACCAAAAAAAAATAAAATTAACAAACTTATCATTTGTTAATGGTTTCATAAAGATATCGACATTCTAATGATACGTTATGCAATAGACAAGAGACATCCCATTCTCTTGCACCAACTATTTAAGATAGTGTGCATGATGCTCAACATGCTTTGTCTTTCCATGTGAAACATGGGTTATGAGCTATTTGAATTGCACTTTGATTATCACAATACATTGTAGTCAAATCCATGCAAGGAAGTCCAAGCTCACCCATCAGATTGTGAATCCAAACTATCTCAGTGGTTACATTCACCACTCTCCAATATTCAACTTCAATGATGGATAATGAAAAAATTTGTTTCTTTTTGCACTACCAAACAATTTGACCTGATCCAAGATGAAATACATATCTAGAAGTTGAATTCCAATTATCCACATCACCAGTGCAATCAGACTCTATATATCTCGCCAACTAATTCTAAATTTGTTGAAATACTTGATGTCAAGCTAATACATACCTTTGACATACTATACAATCTACTTTGAGACCTTCATATGGGTCTAGTTTGGATGTTGCATAAACATGGAGATGGAATTAATAGTGAAGGAAATATTAGGTTGACTATGAGATAAGTAAATAAGGATAGAAACAAGTTGCATGTACATTGTAGCATCGAGTTTTGAAGAATCACATTCCTTAGTCAATTTCACTCCATATTGATATGAATTAGAGCAGGGAATGTGATGTTCCATTTTTAACTTCTTCAGTAGATCCAATGTGTACTTACATTGGCAATCATCCAATTACAAAACTTGGATGCTAGGAAAGAAATCTAGTAGACCTAAGTCGGTCACTCTATTATGTACCTTAGTTCTGAAAAATGCAATCACACATAGATATACCAAAATGGTTAGGATATACTTTAATCAACTATACCAAATAATCAACTATATAGTTAAGTCCTCAAATAAACATTTCAGCAAGAGGAACTGAAGTATAATTATGCACTCTCAAGTAGAAGCAAAGGAGAAATATCATTGCTATTAGAAAGCTAGGAAGACATGTCATGGTTGTGTTACTTGGCATACAGAGCAGCCTATTGAGGTTGCTGTGTATGTCAAGTGGCATACAAAACAACCCACTAGGCCTGCTGTGTATGCCAATTGGATTACACAACAGCCCCGGTGGGCTCCCAACATCCCACTGGGCCTTTTGTGTATGCCAATTGGCATACACAATAGGCCCAATGGGTTGTTGTGTATGACACTTGGCATACACAACAAGCCCAATGTCCTTTTGTGTATGCCACTTGGCATACACAACAACCCCAATGGGATGCTTTGTATGCTAATTGGCATACACATCAGGCCCAATGGGTTGTTGTGTATGCCACTTGGCATACATAGAAACCTCGATGGGCTGAATGGGTTGCTCTGTATGCCAGGTAACACAAACATGACATGTCTTCCTAGATTTATAATAGAAAATGGGAATTCTTGTTTGCTTCTACCTGAGAGTGCATAATTCTACTTCAGTTCCTCTTGTTGAATTTTTTATTTGAGGACTTAACTATATAGTTGATTATTTGGAATATGGAGGATGCTATATGTGGGTTTACATTGGTCCCATACGTTGTAAATACATAACAATATTTTGGTTTTGAAATCTATAAGGATTGTTACCATATTTCCTATAGCATATAGGGAATACTTTACAAAATTTGTAAAGACATTATAAATGCCAATTTTGTCCCAAAATTTTGAGAATAATATCATTTATTACTTGTGTCCCAACATTGTTGGTAAGGGATAAATCTATAGCTTCATGCATCCTATAAATGCTATCACAAAAATCAATTTGAATAAGAATGGGTGTAAGGTCCTTCATACCTATTACAGGTTGATTCCTCCCAATGATGATTCTGACCTCATCTAGTGCAATGCTTTTATCTTGGATTTTATTATCTTCTATAGTCATAGCATACAACTTATTCTCAATTTTTTTGATAAATGGATTGGTTCTCAAATCAATATGCATAGGGTCCTTGATAATGGATAGTACATTGGACTATTCCCTTCTAACTCCCGAGTCAATTATGCTTCCATGAACCTTAATAGACCTATGGTGGTTGAAGGTTGACTTCTTGTCCTTGAGATAAAAAAGATTCATTTGAGTATTCAACTTGGAATTATTCCACTCTAACTAAAAGTAGTGATACAATGTGGAATTATCAACCCTTTCACTTACCCCCTTAATAGAGGAATATTGTTTTTTCTCTTAGGAAATTAGTATGATCATGAGCAAGATGAA
>JASDQU010106710.1:0-12336 GCA_032191745.1 Picea mariana | reverse complement strand
TTACAAGAGTTTGATTACCTAAATCAACTAGATGTCATTGGTACAACCTTGCGGAATTTTAAAAGCCCTATGAGACTAGCATGTGGACATTATGGTCCGTTACTATCCTTTAACTCCCTATGTGTGAGTTAATCTAGAAAAGCAGGAAACTATCCTAGATTGAACATGTGGGCATGTGTGGGCCCATTACAAAAACCTTTAAACTCTCCTAGTTTTCTTAGCTAAGAAAGTAGAAATTCAAACACTATTGTAGCTTTGTTGACATGTGGGCATGTATGGGCCCGTTACAAGAATGCGTTTGAAAAATGAAACTAAGAGGGGTCTCAAAAGAGCCGTTGTCCTCTCCTAAAAGTTTTGAAATTTTAAGGGAGATGAGATCGTTTTCGCAATCTTTTTCTGATTCTCAAGATCGCCTGAGGGCGCGAGAGAAGATCATACTCAAGATTGTTACTTGCAACTTCTAGTCCCGAATGTGAGTTTAGGTGTGATTACAATTTGATGTTCCACTTAGATTATGAATCAAAACAAGCCATCCATGTGGCAAAAAGCAAAATAAGGGAAAAATGATTTTAATCCTCCTAAGTGCCTATGTTTGACTATCCCCTTTATAAGTTGAGGGGTCTAAGTGGTGCAGTGTTTAGAGCATGCCTTACATCATTTTTGAAAAGGAAAATCACATCAAAAACCTTTACAATGAAAAAAATTTTAGTCAAAGCGTGGCTGTTAGCATGGACAGGTGCGCGTGTGCGCGCGGACTGTATCAAAGAACCAGAGCGCATGCGTGCATCTGTGGGGTGGAATACCCGCGCGCTCGAGAAAAATCACCGATTATCTCGATTCTGCTGTGAATCGGCCGGTCAACAGGTCGGCGAAAGCCGGTTTGAGTCCCTGCAAGTTAAAAACAACAAAAGGAAAGAGAATTGAACCCAATTGAGAGAGGATTTGATACCTTAACTCCCCAGTGGAGTCGCCAGTCTGTTCGCGGTCAAACAGTCACCAGGTGAGCAAAATGGAGACCAATCTGCATGTCCTTTTGGGTTCATCAGGACAGAACATCTGTGGCAGCATGGGGTTAGTAGAAAAAAACAGAAAACAAAACAGAATCTAACTATCAACTGAAAGCAAATAACACTACGAAAATAAACAAAAACGTCAAGCATAAGACAAGGGAGTCATCAATCGTTTCAAGGCTTGGTATATTAGTGAAACCAGAGCACACGCTGAAGACAGAGACAGGGGTTCCCTCTCCCTCTAGTGGAAGGTCCTTCGGAGCCCTCAACACAATGCTTTCCTTACAAAATGAATAGAACTGAACTGAGTGGTGAAAGAACTCTGGGTTAGGCCGCTGATGGATGGCTTGTCAAAGACTGAGCTCTGAAACATCTGGACAGCATAATATTGCTTCAAATTCTCTGCTAAAACAGTGAGTCTTCTCGGCTATTTATAGAATTTTCCAGGCGGTCACGTAACCAACTTCTGGTGTAAACACGGACCTGTTTAGGGTTCACTTAAGCCATTAATTCACTGAATTTGCAGAGCCGACCCTGATCTGAGGGTCAAATCATCTTGGGGGCCGGTCCATAGGCGGTCGGGAGGCTGACTTAAGCAATTAATGCACCGTATTAGCAGATGCGCGGCTTTTTGTGTGAACAGTCGCGCGTCGGGCACGCATGTGCGCGTGATACGTTTTTGTCCCACGCATACGCACGCGCATCCTACTGCTGTAACGCGCCTTCAATTTTTGGTTACTTTGTATAGTTTTTGACCCTTCTGGAATGCTGTGAACTTAATTCAGTGCCATGAATGACTTCATTGCTGTTTTGATGATGTGGAGTTTTTGTCGCCATGTGCAGACGAAATTTCAGTGATAACACCAAGGTTTTCTTATTAACATGGTAAATGGGGCCTTGTCTCCTATAAATTTAATAATCTCAAAATCTTCTTCTGTCAAAGTTCCATGAACGTGCATAGGTACACGAGCGATCTTCCCACATAGATTTACCAGTTTTCCTCTGAATAATCCTATTCCTCCTAATGAAGGAATCATAGCAGGCTTTCCTATAGCTTCCCAAGTTCTCTTTGTCATGATATTCACCTGTGTCTTTTCATCTAGAACATATTCAATGTTGAAGTCTCCTATTCTTTCTTCAAGGCATTCTTTTTTTTTGAGGATCTCTGTTAAGCTGACATGTCGGTGGTCATTCAAGGTTTCCTTCATCTGTAGCAATACTTTCTCTCATTCTTTCTGGGATTCTTCTATAGTCTTTGGATCTGCCTTAGGGTTTTCCTGATTCAGATTCATTCTTTCAACTTTAGCAATCATTCTAGGGAAATCCAACACTTCATAGTCCATAGCTTTGCAACAAAGACAACTAGGTCTTCTTCCAGGGAATTCCTTAGCAAGATGTACTAGTCTTCTTCAGTTGTAACAGAGGGTTAAACCTCTCTTTATTTTAAATGATCCCTAAATTCTCCTGTACTACGTGCTAGGAGCATAGGAGCTAACCCGCAACAAATTATTTCTAGGATCCTGCATCCATTTGTTAGTCCAAAAATTATTTCTACGCATAGGTATAACATATCTTTCACTATTCTTATCAGATCTATTAATATTGAATCTTCCTTCATCTATCAATACCCTAGTTTTCAAACTAGGACATACTCTATTAAACATACCTAGATCCATACTCTAGAAACAAAAATTTCCACTTATCTTACTTCTACAGAGCACAAAGATTCCAAATTTTTTTCACTATTCTTACCTTTATCAGAGCACAGAGCTTGCAAATATTACCTCTTTTACCTTTCTTAGAGCACAAAGCTTTCAAATCTTGCTTCTCTCCTTCATATCTGACTTCTTTTCTTCAGATCAAGCTTCTTTCTTTTAACATAGAGCTTTATAAATCAAGTAGAATACTGTGCACTAGAGCGACATATCTATGCACAGAGATTTCACAACTTTAGGACGAATATTTTCACAAAGCTTCTTCTTTCTCAGTTCCCAACAATCATAGTTTAGGTCTCGACAATAGAACCATTTGTTGGCACAGGGGCAGACCTAGGGTTCAATGCTACAACAACACACCAACAAAACCCTAACTACCGACCCTTTCTGGAACACCTGCGAAGCAGATGAAGTCTCACCCGAGGTAGAGGCAGGGGTGGTTGCAAGACTCAGGTGTCTGCAACCTTAGCTGGGACACATATTTGTGATTATGATACTTTATAGAGCACTTAGCATCGTCAGATCCTCAATATGCAATCAATATCTACTTCACTGATGAAACATAGCTTCGCAACATTCACACTGATCTAATGTATTTAAGAACTTAGCACAAACAAATGGATCAGATCTAGTAGAAGCAAGCACTAAGCACATTCATAGAAGTCAGATCTAACATTCATAGCACAAAGCATAATCAGACCTATCTATGTACATCAAAGCACTTAGCAAGAGAAGTTATAAACACATCAAGACAAGGACAAAGTGGAACAACACAATGTTTACGTGGTTCACCTCCACCTTGGGGCTACGTCCACAGAATCTTCTTCTTTATTCTCTTTAGTCAATTGGTTACAAGCACAGAGCCTCAAAAACCCTACTTCGCCTAGGACAGGAGATATGCCAACCTCTCTAGATCCTCCTTCCTTGCGTTACATCACAAAGCACTCACAGCTTGTTACAATACCTTGCACCTATCTCTGCAAGTCTTTCACAGCATGCACAAAGCATATACAAACCATACTTTCATGTAGCACTTAGCTATCTTGCATATACCAAATAGATGCACCACCACTTCTTCTATATATCCTAAGCATTTATTTATATATTACAAAATAGGTCTAAACATGGGTAAACCCATGGGCTGACATCCCAATCCCATTACATATTCCCAAAAACCCAAAAATGACCAAAAAGTTGTTGAGGTCCCTTGATCTCCACTTTGTCTTGTACTCCTCCTTCGACAAGCTGTCGAAGTCCCAAAATAGGTCAACCTGACCAAGAATCTCCCAAAACTTGGTCAAGGGCCAACATGTATACAAAACAACGCCAGTGGGATGCTGTGTATGCCACTTGGCATACAGAGCAACCCATTATGGTTCTTGTGTTTGCCAATTGGCATATAGAGCAGCCATTGTGGCTGTTGCGTATGCCAATTGGCATACAGAGCAGCCCATTGTGGCTGTTGTGTATGCCAATTGGCATACACAATAGCCCCAGTGGGATTTTGTGTATGCCACTTGGCATACACAACAGCCCTAGTGGGATGCTCTGTATGTGAAGTGGTATACACAACAACCCACTGGGCCCGCCCTGTATGCCAATTGGCATACAGAGTAGTGCACTGGGCCTGCTATGTATGCCAAGTGGCATACACAAAAACCCACTAGGCCTGTCGTGTATGCCAATTTTCATACACATCAGGCCTAGTGGGCTCATGTGTATGCCACTTGGCATACACAATAACCCACTAGGCCTGTTGTGTATGCCAATTTGCATACACATCAGACAGAGTGGGCTCCTGTGTATGCCACTTGGCATACACAACAATGCCAAAGGTAAGGTTCATATCTCCTCACCAGAAAGAGGTTTTTCCTCTTCTATGCTTGAAATCCCTGGTGATAAGGATGTGGTTCTCAAGGTAGAATAATGAATGTTTGGATATTCTAGGTTGTTTCTCATCCCTTGGACCAAGCAACTCAACTTGAGGTTAGCTAGAAGAAATAATATCTATCTAAGGGTCAGGTTCCCAGGCCTACCATTGTAATATTGGACCCAATAAGTTCTTTTAAATATACAAAATAGATCATGGGGATCCTTCTAGCACCTTGTAGTTGAATCCATATCTTTGAAGTTTGAGGTGGTCCCATGATTTTGGTGTTAATGGACGTTAGCGATGATCTTATGGATAAGATCACTTTAGGTTTGTGGTGAGCATAGAAGGGTGTTAACTCTAGACTATGAGAATGTACTTTTCAAATACTATTTTTGTCACCAAACAAGACACATCCTCAAAGATTGCACTCTCAAGTAGATGGAATACAAAATAAATGAAAAAGTAAGCATGTTTGGCTTTGGAAGCTACTTATGTCAGTTCAAGCAATGACCATTTAGGAATCTAGATTCAACAAATATGCATTCATTGAAAATGAATCAACCAATTAGTCGACCTAGTTAGGACCGCTTAGTCAATCTTAATCAACCAATCAAAAAACATTTAGTGAGTTGGTCAAATGCTTAACTTGCATTAAATCGATCTGCCTAGTGATATCCAAAAGTTGGGTTTATCGCACACTCAAACATTCCCTTTTAAATGAAACTTGGAGTATTAGGATGCAGCATTATCTTAGCACCCCCCTAATGATAGTGTCCTAAAGCCTAACTGAAAACAAAAAATTAACAAACTTATCATTTGTTAATGGTTTCATAAAGATATCGACATTCTAATGATACGTTATGCAATAGACAAAAGACATCCCATTCTCTTGCACCAACTATTTAAGATAGTGTGCATGATGCTCAACATGCTTTGTTTTTCCATGTGCAACATGGGTTATGAGCTATTTGAATTTCACTTTGATTATCACAATACATTGTAGTCAAATCTATGCAAGGAAGTCCAAGCTCACCCATCAGATTGTGAATCCAAACTATCTCAGTGGTTGCATTTACCACTCTCCAATATTCAACTTCAATGATGGATAATGAAAAAAATTGTTTCTTTTTGCACTACCAAACAATTTGACATGATCCAAGATGAAATAGATATCTAGAAGTTGAATTCCAATTATCCACATCACCAGTGCAATCAAACTCTATATATCTCTCCATCTAATTCTAAATTTGTTGAAATACTTGATGTCAAGCTAATACATACCTTTGACATACTATACAATCTACTTTGATACCTTCATATGGGTCTACTTTGGATGTTTCATAAACATGGAGATGGAATTAATAGTGAAGGAAATATTTGGTCGACTATGAGATAAGTAAATAAGGATAGAAACAAGTTGCATGTACATTGTAGCATTGAGTTTTGAAGAATCACATTCCTTAGTCAATTTCACTCCATATTGATATGAATTAGAGCAGGGAATGTGATGTTCCATTTTTAACTTCTTCAGTAGATCCAATGTGTACTTACATTGGCAATCATCCAATTACAAAACTTGGATGCTAGGAAATAAATCTAGTAGACCTAAGTCGGTCACTCTATTATGTACCTTAGTTCTAAAAAATGCAATCACACATAGATATACAAAAATGGTTAGGAAATACTTTAATCAACTATACCAAATAATCAACTATATAGTTAAGTCCTCAAATAAAAATTTCAGCAAGAGGAATTGAAGTATAATTATGCACTCTCAAGTAGAAGCAAAGGAGACATCTCATTGCCATTAGAAATCTAGGAAGACATGTCATGATTGTGTTACTTGGCATACAGAGCAGCCCATTGAGGTTGCTGTGTATGCCAAGTGGCATACAAAACAACCCATTGGGCCTGCTGTGTATGCTAATTGGAATACATAACAGCCTCGGTGGGCTCCCAACATCCCACTGGGCCTTTTGTGTATGCTAATTGGTATACACAATAGGCCCAGTGGGTTGTTGTGTATGCCACTTGGCATACACAACAAGCCCAGTGGGATGTTGTGTATGCCATTTGGCATACACAACAATCCCAATGGGATTCTTTGTATGCCAATTGGCATACACATCAGGCCCAGTGGGTTGTTGTGTATGCCACTTGGCATACATAGAAACCCCAATGGGCTGAATGGGCTACTCTATATGCCAGGTAACACGACCATGACATGTCTTCCTAGATTTATAATAGAAAATGGGAATTCTCATTTGCTTCTACCTGAGAGTGGATAATTCTACTTCAGTTACTCTTGCTTAATTTTTTATTTGAGGACTTAGCTATATAGTTGATTATTTGGCACATGGAGGATTCTATATGTGGGTTTACACTGGTCCCATACGTTGTAAATACATAAAAATATTTTCGTTTTGAAATCTGCAAGGATTGTTACCATCTTTCCTGTAGCATATAGGGAATACTTTAAAAAATTTGTAAAGACATTATAAATGCCAATTTTGTCCCAAAATGTTAAGAATAATATCATTTACTACTTGTGTTCCAACATTGTTGGCAAGGGATAAATCTATAGCTTCATGCATCCTATAAATGCTATCACAAAAATCAATTTGAATAAGAATGGGTGTAAGGTACTTCATACCTATTACAGGTTGATGCCTTCCAATGATGATTATGACCTCATCTAGTGCAATGCTTTTATCTTGGATTTTATTATCTTTTATAGTCATAGCATACAACTTATTCTCAATTTTTTTGATAAATGGATTGGTTCTCAAATCAATATGTGTAGGGTCCTTGATAATGGATAGTACAATGGACTATTCCCTTCTAAGTCCTGAGTCAATTATGCTTCCATGAACCTTAATAGACCTATGGTGGTTGAAGGTTGACTTCTTGTCCTTGAGATAAAAAAGATTCATTTGAGTATTCAACTTGGAATTACTCCACTCTAACTAAAAGTAGTGATACAATGTGGAATTATCAACCCTTTCACTTACCCCCTTAATAGAGGAATATTGTTTTTTCTCTTAGGAAATTAGTATGATCATGAGCAAGATGAAACACATCTTCAATGCATCTAAATTCATGATTGGCACATTTTCCCTCTAGAATATATTGTTGTGCATTCCAAATAGGGGTCACCAAATCGTTGTAATCACCCTTCAATATGTTGGACATATTGCAAAGTCCAAACAAAACTTATGGAAGAAAATGGGTCACTAAAGGAATCATAAAATAGTATAATTAATCATCAGTGGCCCCATTACCAATAATACGTGTACCCATGCACTTAAGAAGACAATGAAAATAACAAATTGGTTTCCCAAGGTCACTAGTCTATCAACGATGTTGTAGGGCTTGCAAGTTTTGGATGAAACTCAAACAAACAATTTAACACATTATTCAATATGTTTTATGATGACAAGAAATAAATTAAAGCCACTAGTACGATGGTTTGATGGGAGATGCAAGAGTCCATAGAAGATATGATGTTGGCTACATCAAGATTCCAATTACACCAAAAATATAGGTGAGGAAAAAAAAAAGGTAGGTGGAAGCCACAACAAAGAGCATGAGAAGGAGTCAGCGATAAATACACAACCAAAACTACATTATACAATGAACTAATAATTCTTTTCAATTGGTGGAAATGGATATGAATACCCTAACAAAAAGTATGATCCCCAAAATAATTTATTTGATTTAGAGATGGATCCTAGGCATGAAGGAAAATAAGATGATCAAAGAGATGATAGAGATTCCAACATAGAAATGGGACATGAACACCTGAGAGAAATAGAGCACACCATGCATATAGAAGGTGTGAACTAAGTAAACACTTAACTATGCCACACCAATGGAACTGCGTAAACCATTAACTATGCTCTAGAAGGTATGTATGACCAACACCCACATGACCATGATGCCCACAATCACCTAACACAAAGGTTTTGAAAGTTGACCCCCTGTGTCAGATTTGCATTGTGCCTCACTAAGATAAACCCTAGTTCTGGAGATACTCTAACAAACAATTTTATGGGTGAAGAAATCATAGGAGAGGGGTCCCCCTAGCTGGAATTTGGTGCCAAGAGTCCAACATAACTAGCATTTCGTCGATCTGAGACACGGTTTGGGTGCTATGGTGAGTTGCAACTCACCTCCTGAAGTCATTTAGGGACAAAATGACAATTTGGTCTGGGGGCACAAAATCATAAACGAACGACATAAATGAGTTATGTAAGCTCTGGAAGGTCCGTATTGCCAATTCTCATGCGAACATGACACCCAAAATCGCTCGACACAAGAGTTGTGAAAGTCGACCCCCTGTGTCGTATTTGCATTGTGCCTCACTGAGCTAAACCCTAGTTTCGAAGGTCCTCTAACTAACACTTTTCTGGGTGACAGAATCATAAGAGAGGGGTCCCCCTAGATGGAATCTGTTGCCAAGAATCCAACAGAACTAACATTTTGTCGATCTGAGGCACGGTTTGGGTGCTATGGCGAGTTGTAACTCGCCTCTTGAAGCCATTCAAGGACACAATGACAATTTGGTCAGGGGCCACAAAATCACAACCAGGCGATGTAACTGAGTTCTGTAAGCTCTATAAGGTACGTATGGCCAACACTCATGCGATCACGATGCCCAAAATTTTCTGACATAGGATTTTTGAAAGTCGACCCCCTATGTCAGATTTGCATTGTGCCTCACTGAGATAAACCCTAGTTCTGGATATCCTCTAACATAAACATTTTTGGGTGACGAAATCATAGGAGGGGGGTCCCCCTAGCTGGAATTCATTGCCAGGAATCCAAGAGAACTGGCATTTCGTGGATCCAAGGCACGCTTTGGGTACTATGGTGAATTGAAACTCACCTCCTAAATCCATTTAGGGACACAATGACAATTTGGTCTGGGGGCACAAAATCACAATCGGGCAATGTAACTAAGTTCTGTAAGCTCCAGAAGGTCTGTATTTCTAATTCCCACATGAGCACGATGCCCATAATTGCTCGACACAGGATTTGTGAAAGTTGACCCCCTGTGTCATATTTTCATTATGCCTCACTGAGCTGAACCCTAGTTCCAGAGGTCCTCTAACAAACACTTTTCTGGGTGCCCAAATCACAAGAGAGGGGTTCCCCTAGCTGGAATTCATTTCAAGGAATCCAAAAGAACTAGCGTTTCCTCGATCTGAGGCACGGTTTGGGTGCTATGGTGAGTTGCAACTTGCCTCTTTAAGTCATTCAGGGACACAATGAAAATTTGGTTCGGGGGCACAAAATCACAACCAGGTGATGTAACTGATTTCTATAAGATCTGGAAGGTCATTGTTTCCATCACCCATGTGACCATGGTTTCCACAATTGCCCAACATAGGATTTCTGAAAATTGACCCCCTATTTCGGATTTGCATTGTGCCTCACTGAGCTAAACCCTAGTTATGGAGATCCTCTAACAAACACTTTTCTGGTTGACAAAATCATAGGAGAGGGCCCCCCCTAGCTGGAACCTAGTGCCAGGAGTTCAAAAGAACTAGTGTTTCATCAATACAAGGCATGGTTTGGGAGGTATGGCAAGTTGCAACTCGCCTCCTGAAGCCATTCAAGGACACAATGACAATTTGGTTCGGGGGAAAAAAATCACAACCAGGTGGCGTAACTAATTTCTGTAATCTCTAGAAGGTATGTATGACCAATTCCCACCTGACCACGGTGCCCATAATTGCCCGAGATAATGTCTTTGAAAGTTGACCCCCTGTGCCAGATTTTCATTGTGCCTCACTGAGCTAAATCCCAGTTCCGGATATCCTCTAACAAACACTTTTTCTGGGTGACAAATGTTGAAATAATGTAACTGCAAAGAGTATTCTTATTATTATTTGATATATTATTTATAGGATTAATCCCCATTGTGGATTAATCATGTCGGTAATTGTATTAGGACCAAATCCCCTTTTGCGGATTGGTCAATAGACAATATAATAGGTAGAATAAGAAGTCGGCCCCAACAGTTAATTAACATGGATGATTTTAGGGGCTAAATTTCGCTCATGGGCTAATTTTCAATGGTTTTTCCCAAAAAAAGATTCGCTATTATAAAAATGATTGGCCCAAATTCTATAGGATAATATTATCTTACCTCAAAAATCGTCAAAATGTTATACAATCTATATAAAATCCTTAGAAATTTGAATATTTTTACAAAAATATTGCCAAACATTTATAGTTGGCATATGAAGGATTAGTAAGATTCACCAAGGTTTCTACATTTTAGAATAAATTTCCATCCTTAAAATCATCCCTGAGTTAATAAGAAGACCTAGAAATATAATAAAGGTGGGTTTACCCACCCAGATTAAGAAGTTGGCCTTGATAGTGAAGAGACACTTCACACATGCTAGAACTTGTATAAATAAAGGAGGCTAGCGCCTCATTTGAACACAACTCCCTTGCTTAGTTTGAGAGACAAGTTCTGATCTGTTACCGACAAAGAAGAGAGGGAGAAGAGTGGCACATCTTTTGGAGAGGACTTTCTGTATTGGTTTGAGTTATCTCTTGAACATTGTTTAAGCTATTTATGATAAGGAAGTTCTACTGGGTTTTCTTCCCCTAGAGGGTTTCCCAGGATAAATGCTGTGTCTCTTGTGAATGTGTATTTCTCAATGATATTGTTCTTATTATGCTCTTATCTATTGAAATGAAAAGAACTATAATATTGGCATAAACATTAACATGGTATCAGAGCCAACCTGAAGAAAGCACAATTTGCAAGAGGAAAAACGTCACTGTTACCATACCCAAAAATTAGGGTTTTGCAAAAGTGAGTATTTTCAGCTCCCTAACCTCCTAGAAAGCTGTGCCCTCCACCAAGGATCATTTTGGCACTTAGAGTGCACCTTTTCAGTGTCTAGATCTCCCGGAAAGTGAAACCCTAGTTTCACAAAGTATCAGAAAACCAGAAAACTAGTGTACCAAAAGTACCAGAAGTACCAGAAAACCAGTGTACCAGAAGTACCAGAGTACCAGAAGTACCAGAAAACCAGAAGAACTAGTCTATAAATCCGCATATCAAGTTTGAGGGGGTAAAAGTTGGGATTTTGAAATTCCAACTGCACCAGCTAACTCACCTCAGCCTAGCGCATCTATCCCCTGGATCAGAATTTCAAAATTCAAAGTTTGAAAAATTAGGATTTCCTCATAAAACCCTAAGTTGCAGTGGCAGTTGCAGTTCAATCCGTAGAACCAGTTTCAATCACCCTTGAAGTTTTCTCAAGAGTTGGCAATGATTACCGCTGCTACTAGATGGAGCCACTACCTGCAAATGCTATCAAAGGTATGTACTTACATATGTTTAATGGTTAAACCCTAAAGAGTATTTGCAGGATAAGGGATCTCTTGCCATAGATCCAGAAGGATCTCAAGATCCAACACATTCAGAGGAACAATGCAACCTAGGTGTGATTATTCTGATATAAATCTATTTGTCATGACATTATCAGTGTTGCATGTTGAAACTATGATCAAATTATTAGAAGAATTGAAATTTGATCATAGAGCTTATCCTCTAACCTAACCTTTTGTCAAGTTAGTGTATTGTCTTAGTACAGAAGCCAGGTTGAAGAAAGCACTCGTCACTTGAGTGAAGGAGACCTGGAAGAAAAGCAAGCACTCATTCTTGAGGACAAGGCTCCAGGTTTGATTAATTAAGATTCAAAGGTACACA
>JASDQU010106709.1:149774-162162 GCA_032191745.1 Picea mariana | reverse complement strand
AAAAGAACCAAAATTACCAATCGATCATAAACGACCTTGATGGTCGAAACGTCCATGCAGTGTATTTCTAGCTTGACATTTGGTTTAATAAATTTATAGATTTCAGACATGTTCTACACCCACATATTGATGATAAAAGGCTGGTTAAGATGCTCCTATAATAGGTTAAACCGGTTAAACCCTGGCATGAGATTTTGCTAGACAATTAGTTAATCATGGACATATCTGGTTCAATGACCCTATCAACTCTAATGTACATATAATCTGGCTCTAATTAATAAAAACGTAAAAAAAACTTATTTTTATAGAAAAAGCAACTTAAGAAAAAGATGGGATGAAAAACAAAGTTTTCTTTGACCTATTTCATTTTAGAGCGTCAAGAATGATTTTTGGAGAAACAATGTGAAAGCGTATAAAATAAATTGGAAAATAAGATAAAAAAATTGGAGACTATACCTACAATCACTGCAACCATTTCCATAGCCCTTTTTTTGATGTGTTTTCAATTAAGCTTCATTTTCCACACGATTTTCTACATAGTCATGCATGGAATGATTGTCAAGAAACTATAAAAAAGAAATAAAATGGGTGGAGCTACATGAAAGTAATAAACTTGGAGAGCTTCTTGCTGAAACTGTTGTTCTTTTGAAATAATTGTGCTTGTGAGGATTTCACAAGTTAATCATAAGATAGTTGTGCCTCTCAGAGTAAAAAAAAAAATCTAGTGGTTGTAAATAACATGTAACTTGGGTATTAATAACATGATGGGCCAAACATGGCAATGAGATACTAATCCCTGCTAATCACCCAAATGTGGTAGTCAAGTGACCAACAAAGTAAATTTTTAATTATATTAAGTAAATGTGAAAAAGTAAACACATAAATGTATGCATTTATAAATGCAAGGAAGTTAATTTATGAAAATCCCATCCATTGATTTAGAGGAATATGCCAACATATTTAATTTCCACCATAAGATTAGGGTTTATAATTGAAAGTATGATTAATCAATCCCTTTTCAATAGGAGGGACGCCCATTGGCGTAATTAACTACCAAATCTGTCAGAGGAGTTAAAAATTATTTGCAGAGAAAAACCACGTTGTTTACCATGTTTCTATATTAATAATACCATTAAAAAAAATTGAATCCATCAGAGGAATTAACATTTGGAATCCAAATCCCCCCGGATGGGGTGACATCTGGCCAGCAGAGACAACCTGGCACTCATGCAGAGCGGGGAGTTAATACCTCCAGCCGCCAACCTCACATCCAACATGCTAAACATGACTAGCATTCATTCTACAATGATGTTAGTTCGTTGGTGTGGTAAGGGAAATTTAATGGATCTCCATGAAAACCAGTTATAGAGCACTGGAGTAGGTACAAAGAATTTGGTTGGCCTCACCTATGCCTTCATGCTGCTCCTCTCAGTCACTTCAATGGTTTCTATGAAGGTAAGCTCTCACAAGAATTCTCCCATTCCACATTTTCCTTTGGTTCTCATTTTATTTTGGTATTCCAAGCCTCCTTGCTGCGGGCACTCTGTTCTATGTACATAGGCTTCCATCCCCCTACTGGTGTCCATTTTCAATCTATTCCTCACCTGCATTGTGCCCCTATCCTGCTCTTTGTTGAACTGAAATCCTAGTTTGCCTCTCTGCCCCCTTCCCTATTGTAACTCCACCATGCCGAGAGAGTGAGGTAATCCCAAACGAGGGTCGGCTTATTACAGTTTCATAGCCCAATGCAATCGCCCAGACCCCTCGCAGCTATCAAATTATCCTACCAGCTCTGCTAGCCCCTCTAGCACCGACCAGAATTGGCTTGAGATTTCTCAGCCTCCTCTCAGCATCCCAAAGTCACCTCCTCACCTCTCTAACACCATGCTCGATTCTGGGAGATGCCCAATTGAGGAATAAATTCCTCCTTATGGGATGGAAACCACTGAAGCTTCTCCAAATCCATTCAACATCACTAGCCCCCCATCTCGCCCCACAATGGAGTCAATTGGTTGTGTGGTTGAGGAAGAAATTCCCCCCAACTGATTGACGAATTGGATAACATGAAATTCCACCCATGGGTTGGCCATGAAAGAGACTCCACCAACAGATTTTGATGTAGCTGCAGTTCCTCATGAGGAAATGGTTGGGAGCTATTGTTCTTGAGATTTATTCTAGGCTCACAAAATAATGCCAGGCATCCAAAATTTAAGAGAATGGTTTTTGTAATGCTTTTCTACATTCAGTTTTAAGATAAAACTACAAATGAATTTTAATGATTAGAAAACACAGAGGCAATATCTCTTTCTTTGAGTCTTTTATAAATATTGATCATATGAAAAGTAGAATTGATTAACAAAGACTATCAAAATAAAGTAAGGTATCCAATACTGATAAATATTACCTTATCCGCAATATAAGAATTATGAAGAAGGAGTCTCTAATAGATGATTTAAAATGAGGAAACTTACATAGATACATGTCTTGTTTTACTCACAATAATAACAAAGGAAAAAATGTAATTGAACAAATATCCGATATAAGGAGTACTAAGTAGATGTGTTACTAAATTGCAGTATTTCAATATCCAAGCACCACAGAGTGAAGAAAATAAGATTAGGAAATGGTAACACATAGAAAACACATAACTCAAGGAAATGAGATGTAGAATCTATGTCTTCTCTTTCTATTTGGTATTCAAAAAGTTCTATTTTACATTCGGCTGGAAGAAACCTCAGATAGATCTTTAATCTATTTATTTATACAAAAATGTCTTAACCAGAAGTAGTTAGACATTACACATTCTTCGTTCTCAAAATAGAATACAAATAAAACTAAAAGATACAATGAAGATATTTTTGGATCTGTTGAGATTTCTTTTGCTCGTTGTCACTTCACTTGCCCTCTATTTGCTTGTGGATGTACTTGGTTCTTTTCTKATCCTTGAATTGGGCATGTAGTTCTATTAATGCAACAACTTGGAAGGTTCGACATTTGCATTTGGGTTCGATTCCTCAGTCAATGAATCTTGCTTCTTTACTACTTTGCGCAGCGCCATGACTTTTCAAAAGTTGATGTTAACCCTCCTGTGAGAAGTAAAACTTGTGAGCTCAAATGTTGAATGCGACAATTTTGGATGCTAATGGAAAAATACTTTGAAGTTCGAAATGCCTTTATTTACAGAAATATTAATGTCTATATATTCTCGCATTAATCTATTGACAAAGTAATCATCTGTTAAATTTATTACATGGCGGTCGAAACACTTTTCCAAATCTTTTACCCTAGCTAGCTGGACGTATTATTAATAATTAAGATAAAGTACTTCGACATTTCGACATTCGGGAGTTTTGAATGGAAAATAATGGATATCTCTTGAAGGACGAATTCACGAAGAAGTTAGTCAACCCTTAATTACTTTCTCGTTTTAATTTATCATGGTTTAAGGTCACTTTTTAATTTTAAGTACTTCAAGACTCCGGAACTCCTGAGCTCTGGGAGTTCATGAGCTTGTATGTGCGGTGAGTAATTCAACAGTTCGGTATTCAAGAGTTTTGAATGCAAAATAATAGATATCTCCTGAAGGCCGAATTCACGGAGTGATTACTTCGTTAATCACATCTACTTAAACATGTTTAGTTCATTAATCTTTAGTGTTTTATTTATCATGATCATTTGGGTGCTTCRAGACTTCAACACTTCGATGCTCCGACACTTCGGCACTCCAGCACTCCTTTAAATTTATTCTTGATTTATCTTCCGAAGGACAATCTCCCAGAGTGATGTGGCAGTGATGAAATCACTTTTGATGATGTGTCATAAAAAGTGAGTGACATGTGTCACCTAAAATCGTGTGAATGATGTGACTAAAGTGCACAAAATGAGTGCCATGTGTCAGCACAAATAAAGATTGACAGGTGGCCTATGACTCATCGATAGATCTATTTAAAATAATTCCGCAGGAACATGTCTTCAGGACTCTAGAGCTTCGCAACTTCAGGGATTTTAGATCTTTAAACACCTTAAGTTTGAAACTCCTGAATCATGAAATCCCGAAGTGACTTTATAGTTCTATTTTATTTAAACCTCACACAACTTTAGAACTCCGAATTTGCCAAAATAGTCGATCCGGATGACTAAAACATTTTAATGGGTAGTAATGGATGCACCCTATCAAGATATAACGATCATATCTTTTATTCAAAAAAGAATGATATTCCTAAGTTTTTCATAATTTATTTTTAAAAGATCAAAAGAGACAAAAAGACTTCAAAGTTTAATTTTTATTTGAAATTTTCTAAAGTGTTCTAACATAGGATCCATCTAGGGATTGTGGCTCCTTGTGAAGCACAAAAGAATAGTAGACCAGGTGCCTTTATTGGGTAAATGGAGACATTATTTCTTCTTTTATTAATTTAAATGTTTTCTTGTTTTATTTGAAATTTAATCATATATAGAAAAATGAACATAACCATATCTAAAAATCTTAAAGCACACTTGGTGATTGATTTCAAGCCAGGCTAATAAGTGTTTTCCTTCCTTAAAATTGACTCCGGATTTTTTTAGGATAATCAAAGTAATTTTAACAAAAATATCAGATTTTAACCGACTATGTTTTCTCTTCAAGGTTATACAGATGTAAAATATGTTTATTTAAGGAATCCTCGTTGGTTCAAGATATAAATATTATTGAAAAAGAACTAGATGAAAAAGTATATTATATAGAAGTGTAAGACAACCTTACATATATCATAGATATTGCTTCACTTCCAGCGAGATTGTTYTGTACCYCGATGAAGTTATCTATATCYCCCTTAATTGAATTTCCTTTCACCACTTCAAAAAAKAGATTTCMTTTAACAGAGAYGAGGGCAATCAATTATATGAATTTCCTTTCATCATCTCTATTGGGACAAGATGGGGACAATCAATTTGTGAATTTCCTTTCACCATCTGTCTTTGATTGTATTACTTTGAAGTGGGGGAAATCAATTATATGAAAGATACAAGGGATGACATATGTTTAAGATCTTGATGRAAAARAAGGTATGTCTACAATTTTAAGAATACTATGAGATTAGTTTTTCTTCCAATTCTAAGTATACCTTCACCTATAGGTAAATTTTGGGAAAGTTTACTCATTTCAGGAATAAACCTTGAGAAAATTCATCAATTGAAATCTGATATTAGAGATAAATTTACTAGGATTAGCCTAGACATACTTTTTCAATTAAAATTAAAGAAACATAAAAAAAAAATTAGCCAGACCTGTTTTGAAAATATGCTTCTAAGTTTTTAGTATTAGGCTAAGTTTTATTATTTCTACAAGGATAAATATGATGAGAAAGAAAAAATAATATTGATTATAGAAACAACTAAGGAGAGAGGGAGAAATAATTATATCAAACATTCAAAACATCTTAATCTGAACAACATAATTTCACACGAGTTTCTGTGTCAGATGAGACTTTTGATTTGCTCTATACTGCAATCACTGTACCTGTGCCTGTTCTGAAACCATGCATGTAAACCAAAACTGCTTATTTCCTCTGCAACTGAAAAGAATTTGCACCAATGGGAAGAATTGATCATACTGCAAACTGAAAACTACTTTGTACAATGCCTCTATTGGGCTATGGAGTCGTGTATTCCTTTGAACTACTGCAAACCATATCAAGCTAAAAAACAAACTACACACCAATGCTCAAAATAATCTTATTTATATACAGTGAACCCTACTCTACTCAATTCATCTCCTTTTCTTAAGTATAAGAAAATTTCCAAAGCAACCACTCAAGCAATTGATTATCTAGTTGGTCTTTGCTTTCATCCTTGAGCACAAAAACTACAAAATATGAATAATATAAAAGGAAAATATTTGATAGTCCATACCTATAACTCTAGATCTTTGTCTTCATGAAATTAAAAATGCAAAAATCATAATTGTATTTCGACTCCATATACATTGCTACTGGATCATAGAGGTTTAAATAAATTTTTTTGAAATCCACCAATACTTCTTTCTGTTGTCCAAGCTACATGAGAAGTTTATGTATGCTTTCTGCTCCATGGTTGACATTACTATCAACTCTTTGTTGAATATTTTCTACAAATATTGGTTCAAGAACAGTAGAAGTGGGCTTGCTACTTTCGTGTATTTGTGGCTGACAACAGTTTGCGAAGAAAATGGCAAGATCAGTTGCTCATGTAATTGATCCTTATCTCCTTCATTTCCTGCCCAAGAATCATATTCATAGCTATCATACATCGAATTATTGATTTCATAATGTTGTTGACGATTGGATTCATGTTGATCAAAACTTTCTGAAGAAAAAGAAATAATTTGTTGTTCACTAGTTTCAAGATCATTTTCATCATAACATTCAAATAGATGAAGGCTACTATAATGACCAATAGATGCTGAAATAAAAATTTGTTCTTCCTTGTCACTATCTTAATACTTATCAAATATTGGTTGATCTTCATTAATATTTGTGACATCAGTCTCATTAGAAAGGGTTTCAAAAGCATTTGTAATAATGTCATCATCAATATCATGACAATCCTCTTGCAACTCTTCTTTTTCAAATGTCTATTGCATGTAGTCTTCGATGAGCAACTGATTTTCACAAGGATTTAAAACAACAGTTTGATCATAAACAGTTTCGAACACATCTACAACATTCCCATCATTAGTATCATCACTATCATCTTGTAACGTTTCCTTAAATGTATTTTGAATAGAATACGATTGATTATATTTCCATGAAACTAATGCATTAGAAAAATGATATGGCTCTTGGATTAAAAATTCTTTCAAAGAATTCAAAATAGCAAGAGGATCATGATCGAAACCAATTTTTTCAGAGGTTGATTGTACGTAATCTTCAATAATCCATTGGCCTTCGCAAGGATTAGAACCTTCATCATTATTTCTTTGATTTGCTTGAAATTCCTTTGAGTCTGCAATGATTTCTTCTTCATACAAGCTTTCTTGATCTGCATCTTCTTGAATTTGATCACAGTTACTGCTATTATGCTTTGATTCTTCATCAGCAAATCCTTTTCCATGACGATCATCTTCATCAACTTGTTGTGAGAATGTTATATTGCACCAAGTTTCTAAAAGGAGCTATGATGGATATATTCTTTTGTAATATTTATTGAAGGCGGCATGAAATTCTTTCAAGGATGAAATACTAGAATGAGGAAGTGTTTTATACCAATCACGAGCATTTCCTCCCAAAGAAAACATGAGAAGTTTCATGAGGACATCTTCATGATGAATATCCAATTGATCCATAAGATTATGAAACTTAAACAAATGTTCTGCAGGAAGAATAATCTTTATCCTCTCTAAAATTAGGAAGAATGTCTTCCCAAAATTTAATGTCCGGAATAGCATTTGGAAAACCAAGAACCACAAAAAAAATCAAAGGAGCAAACCTTGCAGCGATTCGAGCAGTGGATGAACTTGAAATCTTTATATTAGTGGAGTCCCCAATGAATCATATGGATTATTCGAACCAATGAGTTGCTAGGTGAACAATTGCAACCGATGTTTGATGCCTATTTCTTGTTCATCATCAAGAAATAGATCTAAGTTTTGTCGTACACCCAGGGAAGATAGAGACCTTCAAAACCATCCTTGACAACGACACCAAAAATATGTTGTTCATGAGATTTATTCTAGGCTCACAAAATAATGTCAAGCATCCAAAATTTAAGAGAATGGTTTTTGTAATGCTTTTCTACCTTCAATTTTAAGATAAAACTTCAAATGAATTTTAATTATTAGAAAACACAGAGGCAATATCTCTTTCTTTGAGTCTTTTATAAATATTGATCATATGAAAAGTAGAATTGATTAACAAAGTCTGTCAAAATAAAGTAAGGTATCCAATACTGATTAATATTACCTTATCCGCAATAAAAGAATTATCAAGAAGGAGTCCTTGATAGATGATTTAAAATGAGGAAATTGTAATAACATGAAAAATTGTAACTAAAAAAATATCCAATATATGGACTACAATAGATGTGTTACTAAATTGTAGTATTTCAATCTTCAAGAACCACAGAGTGAAGAAAATAATATTAGGAAATGGTAACGCACAAAAAGCACATAGCTCAAGGAAATGAGACTTAGAATATTTGTCTTCTCTTTCTATTTGGTATTTAGAAAGTTCTCTTTTACATTCGGCCAGAAGAAACCTCTAATAGATCTTTGATCAATTTATTTATACAAAAATGTCTTAACCAAAAGTAGTTATACATTCCACATTCTTCGTTCTCAAAATAGAATACAATTAAAACTAAAAGATACAATGAACATATATTCAAATTTGTTGAGATTTCTTTTTCTCGTTGGCACTTCACTTGCCCTTTATTTGCTTGTGGATGTACTTGATTTTTTTCTGATCCTTAAATAGTGTATGTAGTTCTGTTAATGCAACAACGAGCTTGGAAGGTTTGACATTTGCATTTGGGTTTGATTCCTCAGTCAATGAATCTTGCTTCTTTACTTCTTTGCGTGCCGCCATGAATTTTCAAAAGTTGATGTTAACCCTCCCGTGAGAAGTAAAACCTGCGAGCTCAAAATGTTGAATGCGACAATTTTGGATGCTGATGGAAAAATACTTTGAATTTCAAAATGACTTTATTTACAGAAATATTAATGTTTAGATATCCTCGCATTAATCTATTGACAGAGTAATCATCTGTTAAATTTATTACCTGGTGATCGCAACACTTTTCCAAATATTTTACCCTAGGCAGCTTGACGTATTATTAATAATTAAGATAAATTAGTACTTCGACAGTTTGACATTCGAGTGTTTTGAATGAAAAATAATAGATATCTCCCGAAGGCCGAATTCATGGAGTAGTTAATCAACCCTTAATTACTTTTTCATTTTAATTGATCACGGTTTGAGGTCACTTTTTAATTTTAAGTACTTCAGAACTCCAGAGCTCTGGGAGTTCGTTAGCTTGTATGTGTGGTGAGTACTTCGACAGTTCGACATTCGAGAGTTTTGAATGAAAAATAATAGATATCTCTCGAAGGCCGAATTCACAGAGTGATTACTTATCGTTAATCACAACTTAAACCTGTTTAGTTCATTAATCTTTAGTTTTTTATTTATCATGATCATTTGGGTGCTTCAGGACTTTGGCGCTCCAATGCTTCGACAATTCGATGCTTCGACACTTCGATGCTCCAACGCTCCTTTAAATTTGTTCTTGATTTATCTCTCGAAGGACAGACTCCCGAAGTAATGTGGCAATGATGACGTCACTTTTGATGATGTGTCATAAAAAGTGAGTGATGTGTGTCACCTAAAATCATGTGAATGATGTGACTAAAGTGCCCAAAATGAGTGCCATGTGTTAGCACAAATAAAGATTGACAGGTGGCCTATGACTCATCAATAGATCTATTTAAAATAATTTCACGGGAACATGTCTCTGGGACTCCAGAGCTTCGCAACTTAGGGGTTTTTAGATCTTTAAACACCTTGAGTTTGAAACTCTCGAATCGCGAAGTCCCGAAGTGACTTTGTAGTTTTCTTTTATTTAAACCTCACACAACTTAAAAACTTTGAATTTGCGAGAACCGTCAATCTGGATGACTAAATTTTTCTAATGGATAGTAATGGATGCACCCTGTCAAGATATAACGATCATATCTTTTATTTAAAAAAGAACGATATTCCTAAGTTTTTCATAATTTATTTTTAAAAGATCAAAAGAAACAAAAAGACTTCAAAGTTTAATTTTTATTTGAAATTTTTTGAGGTGTTCTAACATAGGCTCCATTTGGGGATTTTGGTTCCCTGTGAGGCACGAAAAAACAATAGACCAGGTGTATTTATTGGGTAAATGGAGTCATTATTTCTTCTTTTATTGATTTAAATGTTTTCATGTTTTATTGGAAATTTAATCATATATAGAAAAATAAACATAACCACATCTAAAAATCTTAAAGCACACTTGGTGATTGATTTCAAGCTAGGATAATAACTGTTTTCCTTCCTTAAAATTGATTTCATAATTGTTTAGGATATTCAAAGTAATTTTAACAAAAATATTATATTTTAACCGACTATGTTCGCTCTTCAAGGTTATACGGATGTAAAATATGTTTATTTAAGGAATCCACATTGGTTGAGGATATAAATATTATTGAAAAAGAACTAGATAACAGAGTATATTATATAGATGTGTAAGAAAACCTTACAGATATCATAGATATTGCTTCACTTCCAGCGAGCTTGTTCAGTACCCCAATGAAGTTATCTATATCTCCCTTAATTGAATTTCCTTTCACCCCTTCAAAAACAAGATTTCATTTGACTGAGATGAGGGAAATCAATTATATGAATTTCCTTTCATCATCTCTATTGGGACAACATGGGGTAAATCAATTTGTGAATTTCCTTTCACCATCTATCTTTGATTTTATTACTTTGAAGTGGGGGCAATCAATTATATGAAATATACAAGGGATGACATATGTTTAAGATCTTGATGAAAAAGAAGGTATGTCTACAATTTTAAGAATACTCTTAGATTAGTTTTTCTTCCAATTATAAGTATACCTTCGCCTATAGGTAAATTTTGGGAAAGTTTATTCATTTCAGGGATAAATCTTGAGCAAATTCRTCAGTTGAAATATGATATTAGAGCTAAATTTACTAGGATTAGCCTAGACATACTTTTTCAATTAAAATTAAAGAAACATAAAAACAAAAATYGCCCGACCTGTTTTGAAAATATGCCTCTAAGTTTTTAGTATTAGGCTAAGTTTTATCATTTCTACAAGGATCAATATGATAAGAAAGAAAAAAYAATATTGATTATATAAAGAACTAGGGAGAGAGAGAGAAATAATTATATCAAAAATTCAAAACATATTAATCTGAACAACATAATTTCACAAGAGTCTTTGTGTCGGATGAGACTTCTGATTTGATCCATCCCGCAATCACTGTACCTATGCTTGTTCTGAAACCATACMTGTAAACCAAAACTTCTTATGCCCTCTGCAACTGAAAATAATTTGCACCACTGGAAGGAACTGATCATGCTACAAACTGAAAACTACTTTGTACAGTGCCTCTATTGGGCTATGGAGTCATGTATTCTTTTGATCTACTACAAACCATATAAAGTTGAAAACTGAACTACACACCAATGCTATAAAGAATCTTATTTATATACAGTGAACCCTACTCTACTCAATTCATCTCCTTTGCTTACATATAATAAAATTTCCAAAGAAGCCACTCAAGCAATTGATTGTCTAGTTGGTCTATGCTTTCATCCTTGAGCACAAAAACTGCAAAATATGAATAATATAAAAGGCAAAGATTTGATAGTCCATGCCTGTAGTTCTGGAGCTTTGTCTTCATGAAATTAAAAATGAAAAAATCATAATTGCATTTTGACTCCATATACATTGCTACTGGATCATAGAGGTTTAAAGAAAAAAATTTGAAATCCGCCAAAACTTATTTTTGTTGTCCAAGGTGCATGAGAAGTTTATGTATTCTTTACGCTCTATGGTTGACATTAGTGTCAACTCTTTGTTGAATATTTGCTACAAATATTGGTTTAAGAACAATGGATGTGGTCTTTCTACTTTCATGTATATGTGGCTCAACAATCAGAGCATCCTCAACAACCACATGAACCTCATGTTCAAATCCCTGTCTAGTGCACCTGGTTAGAAGTGTTGCCTAACTGGCAGCCAACTATTTGTTTTCATCTACAGCAGTGAAGGATGCCCGAGTTTGCCACACCTCTAGTTATAGTCAATTTTGTTTTTGCTAAAACCTTGGTTTCTGGCAATAGCCACGTCTTGGTTTCTGGCAATAGCCATGTCTATATTTTTTTGCAGGCCACCTGTTCTAGTTTCCATGCATGTGAAAGAATAGGTGACAGACTCTGAACAATGTATTGACATGATGTTTCTTTAAGGTAATACAATCTCTTTTACTTACAAAAAAAACATTTGGAATCCAAATCTCATTAAACTTGTCAACAACAATTATGTTTGAAGAGGAGAGTGTAAGGTAGTGCATAAGTAGGTAAATAAATTAAGTACGCTTGCTTGAAGCTCGCATTCAATATAGTGGCTTAATGTGGCTAAATTTTCAGAGTCACATATGTGATTGGTGAAAGTATCATGATTAGGATTGTAACAACTCGGATGTACAAAAGCATAGAAAAACAAATAAATAAATAAACAAATATACTTCACAAGACAGGTGTATAAGGTCGAAACATACTCCAACATTTAGGAAGCTACATGTTTATTGATTTATTTTTAAAACTCTATGCAAAGTAAAAAATGCAATGGTTCTATATATATATATATATATAT
>JASDQU010106709.1:87196-101602 GCA_032191745.1 Picea mariana | reverse complement strand
TCAATTCTTCTCTGACCTCCTTTCTCTTTTCCTTTTTATTCTCTTTTCACAAATTATTTGAAGAATGCCATATCATTTGTGAACCAAACCACCAGGTGCAGACAATATCCAAGTCATAAGATGATTCCCATAAATTATGGGGTGATAACAGTGTCCAAAAATGTTGTAAAAAGATGGTCTTAATATCTTTAAGATAAGATGACGAGGATAAATCCCCTTACATTTTTAAAGAGGTGGCACTCCTCTATTGATAATCCGCATTTTACAAAAGAATACTATAAAATACTAGGTTTACATAAAATAAATATTTGTCGGGGTACATGCTCAACTACATACTTAGTTAAGTACTCATTTTTTTTCCATTTTTCCTACTATTTAGGAGGATTGTTATTTATAGTAGTGTTGACGCCCAAAAGCACGACTTCAAACCCCTGCATGCAAATGGTTGCAGTGCCTATATATATATATATATATATATATATATATATATATTAAATTATTGTTTTCCAATGGAAATTTTAATTTTTTTTTCATTTTTTTATTATTTTCCACATTTTTTTAATGTTTTTTTTTTTCAAATTTGGGTTTTGAATATATATTTTTAAATGTATTGTTTTCATGGCATTATGTATTTTCTTGTGCTTGGAGTGATAAACTAAGATTTTAAAAGTAAGCATTTAAGGGTTGATTTTATGATTTTGTTTACAATAATGATGATTTATTTTACCACTTTAAAAAAATGTGTCATTTTAATAACCCAATTTTAGAATGGGTGTTAACGGTAGCAGTACTTTTCAATTTGATGGTTGATTTTGAGGTTTTGGTTTTAATGGTAACGTCTGCTAAAAACGTGATTTCAAATTAACTATAGTTTTAACGTTTTGAAAAAAACATTTTGCTTTATGTAACATCATTTTCTTATTTAGGTGTTGATTTTAAGGTTTTCATGAGCTACTATATGAGTTTTTGAAGACCATGCTTGAAAAATGTTGTAATTTTGACCCCGTTTGAAAAAATGGTGCTATCGGTAGCACCATTTTTTTATTTGGGGGTTGATTTTCATGTTTTTAATACAAAAATATGTGTTTTTTGGGCCAGAGTTCTCGTTTTGAGGTCACCGTCCTCGTTAAGTCGATAAATTTGTTTTATGATCGTTCAAAATTTTCTTCATCGATATCAATTTTTTATTTATTATTCTAGAGAGTGGGAAACTCGAGGTGACCAAAATTTCAATCAACAATTGGCTTCAACTACGGGATAATGACCTTTTGCGGGTTGTTGAGAAACCAGAATCCTAGTTCAACTACCTTATCCATTAGGCTATGGAGTCATCTTCAAAATAAATTCTTGTAATTTCTTTTCGATTGGATCATGGAATCATTACCTCCATCTGACAACTTCTTTATTATGCAAAAATTTGACTGAAGAAGAAAACTATGTACAAAGAAGATCTACCTACCCTATCCTACTTGGAGGAAATGGACACTTTTAGGTGTAGGTAGATTTCCAATGGAGTCATTCAAGCATCCAACTGATATGTGGAATGAACTTAAGGATTGGGGAACATATTTATGTTGCTACCAAGGAGTCAAGAGCATGCCCAAAGTGTGTTGAGGTGAAACTGAGCAAGATGTTCCCAATATATGATCACATTGCTTGGCCAACAATGCTTTGGAACCATGATTTAATGAAATCAATTATTGGTTGCTCAAGAATGTTGTTTTTTTTTATTGGACGAGGAGTTTCCAATTTGAGAATACTTTCATCTTTCTCTTTATCATCGACCACATTCAAAATTATTGGTTCATCAACAATATCTTGAAAGGATTCTTCCCTCACCCAATGGCAATCTTTCCCATCATTGTTCTCATGATTATTTTCTTCAACCAATTCTTTTTTTTATTTTTTTTTGTAAATAAGTTTTTGTATTATAAGTTACCTGTCAAAGGTCATCATATACATGAGGGTCTACATAGCATAAAGTTTGTTGGTTTGCATTGCCCAGGTGGGAAACCAATGCAACCAGGGGTTCAAAAAAATAATAATCCACTTCATAAGATTCAAAAACTTGCAAATGTAAAAAAACCCAGTCCCTAAGCACAATGTGATGTCTATCAACTTTGATGCCATGCAAGGTGAGAAAACATACTGAACCAAAATATGTCCATCATTAACTTCCTAAAACCAGAACCTGAGAAATAAGTATTCAATTTGGCGCCGTGTCACTGGACTCCAAAGTCCTGGTTGTCACAGCAGTCGAAGGAACCATAGGTTGGAGGAGTGCAGCTAATAGAGCCTCCAATCAATCAACTTGGCATTCCCTGAGCTTGGCCCTATACACAATATCTTCCAGGTCGTGTCTAAATTCAAAAACAAAGTCCTACAGAATATCCAAAGAAGTCTGGACACGAGAGTAATGTCCATCATTAACTTCCTAAAACCAGAACCTGAGAAATAAGTATTCAATTTGGCGCCGTGTCACACGAGACAGATCGGAAGAGCGTCTCGTNCATTCCCTGAGCTTGGCCCTATACACAATATCTTCCAGGTCGTGTCTAAATTCAAAAACAAAGTCCTACAGAATATCCAAAGAAGTCTGGACACGAGAGTAATCCCCACAATCACAACCCACGGGCGGAGGGGGTGGAGATGGTGTTGCCTCCGGAGTGGGAGTGTAGTTGGGTTGGGGGTCATTCGGCGGTGTTGCGGAGGAGCTTGTTGGGAGAGAGGTGGGAGGAACTTCCAGAATAGCACCAGGGTCAAAACCCAGAGAGTTCCCTTGTCTACCATACCACTTGACTCGTCAGGCCCAAGGCAAAGACAACAGTGGAAGGCTTGGATGATCAGTGTGGGACTAAGATGCAACAGAAGTGGGCAAGGACTCATGTTGGTCGGGGCAGCGATTAGCGATCCTACCATAAGCAGTCTACCAGGCCGAGATTCATTTGGATTTTCCTCTCTGCCTCGACATAGTCAGGAGGGGGAAGTGGGGGATGACGCTAATCAAAGATGAATTCTGGAGCCGAGTGGGAGGGACGACCAGAGAAATGAGACAGTGGAGAGGCACATCCACGGCAATGGAAAGTGGTAAGCAATGGAGGAGGATCATCCCTGGAGCTAAGTGAATAAAACGGATGAGGTGACATGACGGCGTGCACACAACGTACATCGCCATAACTGCTCCAGAAGGAATGACACGTTGTAGCACCTGAAGGTGGTACGTCGCGGGGAGGATGAGTGTTCCATTGTAAATGTGCTTCAATATAATCCTAGGTGTGATGGTGAAGGTGCGGGGCACGTGGCCTGACCATGCCAGCTTCCCTTCGGCCTCTCTCATGTGTGTTATCTGCCTGTTGACACCCCATCCAGGGAGTTGTCTATGTTGAGTGCTAGAGAAATGCATTCCTTGACCAATGGGTGATCCTTGTGAATGGCAGGATCACAGCTGAAGTCACTACCATCCAAATCCACCCCGAAGTTTGCAAGCTAGTCAGCTATTTTGTTTGCCTTCCTCCTGACATGGGAAGGAATGATAACAAGGTGAGCTTGCAGGAGAGATTTGATTTCATTCAATCCACTTGTAAGGCACCAACTGGGAGAGACTTTGTCCGAATCGGCTCCACAAAGGATGCATGAAAGGAAATTGATAAGAATATGATATTCTCCCTCCACGTATAATTTGTTGAGCCCATGAGCCTAGGTGAAATGTAGACCTTTGAGCATTCCCCAGAGTTCAGCGGAATTTTTGGTGTTGTGTCCAATAACGTCTGCTAAGATGTGAAGAAAATCACCTTTATAGTCTCGAAAGATAGGCCCAAAATCAACAGGCCCTGGGTTGCCTTTGGAAGCCTCGTCAAATTTGAGCTTGAGAAAACTCAGGGGCGGAGGCTGCCAAATGGAAGGACCATCAGGGGAGGGATATTGGTGAGCAGCTTGGAGGGAAGAGAATTAAATCCAAATTGCCAACTATTAAGAATGTCTTGGTCAAGAGGGGGACACATCAAATCATCCTCTTTCCAGTATTGCATGTTTATAGTTTTTGTAATGCCATTCTCGATTTTGGTCCAAACCACTTGCCAGTCTAGGTGACAAAATTGGAAGATGCAGCGATTTCTTTCTTTCCATAAATGCCACATAATGAAGCTCGGTAGGAGCTGCCAAACCCGGTTGAGAATGAGAGAGTGAAACACTATGTCACACCATTATTCCATAGTGACACTGAGACCTTGGTGCTTCCTATCAGAGGTATGCATCAAGATTTCTCCATAGTCCCATACCTGAGAGCTGAAGCAACAAAGATTGAGTAGGTGGTTTTGGTCTCATTCTCGTTGCAACAGAGAGGTAAAATGGAAGGCCCCACAAATCCCCATTTTGATAGATTGTCCATGTTATCGCTCAATTTGTACTTATTCCTATTCGATATATTACACACTCACCTATAATTGTTTTCCTAAGTTTTACAGTCCAATGTTGAGAACGATTCCTTAGATGAGAATATTCTCTCTAGAGAATATTCCCCTACAAAATAGGGTGTTCCTCTTCAGTTCAGAGTCAGTTACACTCAATTAGACTAGTGGAAGTCATGCATGCATGGCAACCTCGGTTTTATCACCAAGAGGTGCATGTGTCTCTCTCACTTCCACACATGTGTCTCAGTGAACTAATGATTGCATGGATCAGTTAACTAGGACCAGGTGGCAGTTCACTCCAGTGTCTGTCAGTGAGTGTCTAGATCTCTCTAGATCACTACTATGGTACATTAGTTACTCATGTATCCTATAACTATTGTAAATTATTCACTCTTTGAGTGTGGAATACGGTTAATGAGAATTCTTTTATTCTTTCTCTCCTTCTTCTTTCTTATTTTCTCTCTGCAAATGTGTGTAGTATTTTCTAGATAGATCTATTATGTGTAGGTTCAACACATTTACATGGTATCAGAGCCGACAGACTGCTAAGCAAAAGCTACACCAAATTAATTTTGCAGGTACTTAAGATTAAATAATGCAGCAAAGATGGAATCTATGTTTTACTCGTCGAAAATACTTCTCACGCCTCATAACTATTTGGAATGGAAGCCAAAAATTCTGCTTCATCTCATATGCAAAGGCTTGTACCAAATAACTATGGAAATGGAAGTAGAGCATGATTCCATCGATGAGAAAAATAACTTTCTCAATAGACAAGATATGGCCATAGGAAGTATCTGCACATCTGTTTCTCCTGAAATTTTTCATCAAGTATATGAAGAATCACAAGAATCAACTCCAAATGAATTATGGACCAGATTGGAGGTTCTATTTGGGAATAAAGAAGATTGTGAATATTTCATGTAGGAGGTTGAATAGATAGAGCCAGAAGAGAAGCCATCATAAGATCAAGCCTCTTATTATGAAGAGTCTTCTACAAAATTATTTGCACAAATTTGTATTCCATTAATTGAAGATGATGTCTACTCCATTTCATATTTGTTTTCTGAAATTCATGTGGAAGATATATAGCATGCATCTCAGGAGTCACATGCAGACACTTTTCCATGCGCAATGCATGCATCTCAGGAGACAAAAAAGGAGCCGCGCACATCAGAATCAATTCAAATATTTTCTACGCAAAATTTGCATAAACAAATTGGATATTCGAATTCCTCTCGGGAAAATATCCAATTTCAAAAACAAAATCTTCTGAAATGGAGTCTGGGAAGTGAAGTTATGATCATTTTAAAATCAACAAAATTTCAGCGTTTTTTCTAGAAACGGCGGCACGATTTTCAAAGTTTCATCCAAACTTTATTTGGATATTCTTCATTACAAGAAGAGAAAGTGGATATGTGTGGACATATCAATGATGCATCTACTTCCTCAGATCCGTGCAGACATCTACATCTTCAACAAAATATTCAATGACCACAAACTTGCACAGTTGTGAGGTCTTCTTGGAGTGAAGGACACGGTTGCTTAACAACTGCTTTTTGTTCCTTCTCATTTTTTTTTTCTTATGCATTGTAATTTGAGGGGGGGAGGGGGTTCCCATGAGGTTTTCCCTGTTTCCTCGTTTATTTCAGTGTATATTTTGTACAATGGGTACCTAACATGGCCTTTGTTGTCAAGACACATTCATCATGTACACCCTAATAGTGTTCAGGGGGGATGTTGAAGATATTACACTCTCACCTATAATTATTTTCCTAAGTTTTATAGTCCAATGTTGAGAACGATTCCTTAGATGAGAATATTCTCTCTAGAGAATATTCCCCTACAAAATAGGGCATTTCTCTTCAGTTCAGAGTCAATTATGCTCAGTTAGACTAGTGAAATTCACTCATGCATGGAAACCTCGGTTTTATCACCAGGAGGTGCATGTGTCTCTCTCACTTCCACACATGTGTCTCAGTGAACTGATGATTGCATGGATCAGTTAACTAGGAGTAGGTGGCAGTTCACTCCAGTGTCTATCAGTGAGTGTCTATATCTCTCTAGATCACTACTATGGCGCATTAGTTACTCATGTATCCTATATCTATTGTAAATTATTCACTCTTTGAGTGTGGAATACGGTTAATGAGAATTATTCCATTCTTTCTCTCCTTCTTCTTTCTTATTTTCTCTCTGCAAATGTGTGTAGTATTTTCTAGCTAGATATATTATGTGCATGTTCAACACATTTCAATTCCAAAGGAAAAGCAAATTGGCGTAACGGGAGGTTATCCTAGCACTGTCACCTCAACGTGATACCTCTTTCTATTTAGGGTTGATGGCCCAGGGGAGACGTCCCCGGTGACCTGGGGGTTTGAGAAGGCAAAGGTTAAAGTGTCTATAAAAGTATCCCCTCTCACAAGTCACATTGATCAGAAAGTCACAAGGTTTTAACCAATTAAGTAATGAAGTGCTTAGATGTACCTGCTCAGAACAAAGCAACAAGAAAACGATATCTTTTGCAAGTACAATTTGTTGTTAGTACTTCATAAAACCATGGACATATCAATACAAGCAATATTTGATGTATGATGAAGCGAACAACATTTTATAACAGCAATGTTTATAAGATGATAGCTTCACAATAAATGTCTTGAAAGAGCTTCACAATGGCCCAAAATAATCACTCATTAATAGCAAAATACTAGCATTTGTCATAAGCTAATTAGGAAGTGTATAAATCAACTTTACAATTGATTTTAGGTGCTTTTAATGTTTCAATAGATGGTTGTAGCTTACTTTTGTAACAACATCAAGTAGGTTAGTAGATTAGTCCATTCTAGGGTTAGGAGAAATTAGTAGAGAGCTTGAGGTAAAAGTTTTGAAAGTAGTTTTCATAAATCACTCAATTGTAAGGCTTAGATCAGTTCAATGGAGTCTCTTTTAGCAACATAAATCTTGAAGGAATAAATTGATAATAAGAGAGCTAGAGATAAGAAGGTCAATGATTGAAGTGTCAGTAGCCCAAGGCTTCAATCACTAAACACTAGGGGGGGAAATGGCCACTAGGAAGTAGGTAACCCTGGGCCATAGTATTTTTCCTCCTTCTTTAGCTCAAGGATGAAGCAGATGACGGCTAGATGAAGCAAAAGATGTTAGGGTGTTGCAATGGTAAGGCCCTTAACACAAAGCTTCAAGAAAATAGGGTTTCTAGCATAATCTAGTAGGTGAAAAGTTATTAAGGCAAGAACAATAACATGTGTTTTAGCCTCCTAGGGTTTTTAAGCTAGCAATTTCATAATCTTGGAATAAATGAAAGATAAATACACCATAACCATTCAAATGAAGAAGAATTGCAGAAAATTTACTTATATTCACCAAGAATCATCTAGTAATAGGCCTAGTTGAAGACTTCCACCAAGAAAAATGTTAAAATACACCAAAAATAGCCTCCTTCAAGAAGTGCGCACCAAAGTTCAGCCAATTAAGTAGGGTGAAAATTTAAGACCTCACTTAAGTGTGAGTGAAATATGATCCAAAAATAAGAGTGAATTTTCCCTTATTTATACAATACAAATGACCATTAATTTACAAATTAGGTAAAAAAGGTCGACCTGGTCAGTTTACATGTAATATCCAGTTTTTACATTAAATGACAAACTAAAACCCTAAATCAAGAAAAAAAGGGTGATGTTAGGCCTCTATGGTGAAATGTTGGCCTCCAGGAGCAAAACATTAGGCCTCCCAAGGCCTCTAGATCAAGCCACACGTGTCACCTGGCACACAACTTCCTCCAAAGTGTCCATCAAACGTTGGGTGACATCAAGGGTCACAAAGGTGATGTCATGGGCCTTCCAAGGACAACATCATAGTGGGAGGGAAAGACCCCCCTAGGTCCAGGCCTACCAGGATGTCTCTGATGGAATATTCTCCTCTCTCTCTGGTGCAAGCCTCTGACATGTGTTTTCCCCTTGCTGGGGTCTCAACATCCATCTGGTGGGATTTTAGCCCTATGGAGTTCTGAACTAATCATCTCCATGGGTGTACTTGTCCATCGGGCGTGGCCCTGCAACAACAAGAAGTACGCCATCCATGGGCTCATAAGTCACAAGGATCATAGCAATGTCAATCACATCTAATAATCAAGTTATCTAAACATGTGCATAAAACCCCCTTTTCCCAAACAAGTGCTCAAAGATGTTATGTTATTCTACAAGCTAGGTTTGGAAAGGATGTCAAGAGGTCCTACTGGGCTAATTCTCATTGGACGTGGGATGTTTCTAGGTGAAGACAAATACAGACCATGTAAGTGGATGAGGCAGTGTAGCGATGTTTGAGAAATGGGTGCAGTGATGATAGGGGAATGTATGGCTTACCTGTGGGTGCCTCTGAAGAGGGTGAGTTGCACCTTGCCATGGATGCAAATGTTTCCAAGCCCATTCAATGCCTTTTACCTTTTTATCTTATTTCTTTTTATTTCAAGACACTAGTTAGGAGACACTTCCCTAGCGTGGTGACCAGTGGTGACAATGTTACCCACAAGAATTTCACAGAGATGAGAAGGTTGGCTTGTGATGAGACCCCCTTTCTCTTGGCTATGCCACCAAGAGCCACTACCCTGGCATGGTGACCAGCTGAATGGTAGTGTCATACTGCTACATGCCCATGGACCTAATAGGTTGTCTCATGATGAGACCCCTATCCTCCAACTAGGTCTTGGTTTTATTATTTTATGGTTCCCTTTGTTTCTTGTTGAGAAGCCTTTTATTGCTTTCTCGAGGATCCCTGGGTGAAGCATCTGAATGTTTGTTCTTTTGGATTTTATCTTTTTACATCTACTTTTACCCTTTGTGTATTTATCCCCTTCTTCCCACAAGGTAAGGTACAACCCTTTGTTATCTTGGAAAACCCAATGCCTGAACCAATGTAGGGGATTGATGAGAGGAAAAAAAGATGAAAAGTGATAAGTATGGTGGGAATGGACGATGACCTTTCATGAATCCACCCAGTGGAAACTTAAACCCTATGGGAACCAACTTGCTAGGGCATCCTATCATTCTCCCCAGGTTTGGACAAGTGGAAAGGCATAAGGTCCAAGCACATGTCAGAAGTAAAAAGAATTAAATGCACATATTCAAATTTTTTGAGAATTAGAGTGACACATACCATGATACCCTGACTCATTACCTTATGAAGCAAGACCCATTATTGCTAAAGGACCAGGTTGATGGGATGAATGTTGTTGCTGCTGACAAGGTGGAGGCGTTGAAGAAGAAAGACGGGCCCTCAAGGGCCAGGCTCAAGTCAATATGGCTCTTTTTACTCCATGTCTAGGACATGTGGGCCTTGAGACATAATCTCCTTAGTTATCCCAAGGCTAGGGGATAACATCTGGCTCCAACTCAAGGACATGTGCTCACCATAGAGCGCATGAGAACCTCGACATATCTTGCATGACATGTGACCTACTTGATCTCAACAAAAATCATTAGTAATCATTTGGGGTGGTGATATCACCCATGGCTCATATATGGTACAGAAAATAAAAGTAAGCAAGCATATATACAAATGGAAATACAACTACTCTAGCATGAAATACAGATGGTATATACAATGAATGCAAATGCCTACCTACTTACATATACTTACCTGTGAAGTCAAGTCTTTTCCCCCTGATGGGGTTTAAGGAGGTGTCTACTAACTGGTAATGGATGCCTTCTTCCTTCCAATGTAGACAAATAGTAGGCATCATTGATTGACTTTCTTCCAAATCTGAAGGGTCCAAGCCAAAATTGTGCACTTCCCTTGACATTAATAGGCTCTCCCTTCTTTGTATCCCACATCCAGACTGTATCTCCCTCTTTGTAATCCTTGGTATTGAACTTGGTTATTTCTTGCACAACCCTGGTGTATTGTTTTGAGGGAGGGGGCTGGGATTCTATTGTGAAAACTTTTTGTTGGGACGGTCGGATCAGTATATCATCTTCTTCTTTCTTCAATAATTTGACAGCCCCAACTTCTTTGTCTTTATATTTGTCCAAGATTTGTTGATATTCCTCCTTCTTCGGCCATTGTATCTTATCAAAGTCTTCTTCTGTAGAAAAATGCATGTCATCAGGAGAAAATGCAGGAAGACTCTTTTTTATCGGCTCATGTGTTTCGTTAGTTTCAATATCATCACTAATTTTTTGCACATGGATTTTGGTCATTGGCACATTCAGGAGGTGGATTATTGTTTCGTCGTTCATAGGCACATTGATATAAGTGAGATCCATCTCTAGGGTGCCTCCCAGCATCGCAACAAACTTCCTGGACAATAGCATTCCCCACACATCTGGGACATCCACCACTACAATGTCCATGTGCATCACTCTCTCGGGGTATCTTGCAAGGCACACTTATACGTTCTCAACTACCCCATGCATGGGTATGGATCTCGACTCAAGGCCACACACATTCTTGTAAGGTCGTGTGACCTTTAGGCCCAATTGTTCCATGACCTTTAGAGACATCATGTTAGCACCTGCCCCTGAATCTAGCATACAATTGTTAAGTCATTTGTTATTGATCAATAAGGTCATGAAGAAAGGTGGATGTCCATCATATTGAACCCTAAAGTGATTGGCTTGTAACATAATAGGAGGGTCCATTGGTCCATCTAAGCCTTTGAAAAAAATTTGAAACCTTTCTTTGACAGATGGGATCTTGATGACTTCTCTCAAGGGGATGGTCACATGCATTTTTGCTAATGCCCCTTCAAAGTCAAAATTTAAGTCCACTTTTTTTATCTTGGGAGGATTCTTAGGAAGGATTATGTTCATCGATGGAGGTCTTGTTTATGATGCTATAGGACCAATAGAGAGAAGTTGGTTCATTCTCTTTTGTCTAGTGTACACTTGGAATTCTTGTTTCTTCAACTTTTCTCTTGATTCTTGGTCAAGGTTATTTATCACCTCCATCCTAGACTTTCTAGATGCTTCCTTTATGCCTTCTTGATGTTCCTCAAGTGTAACATTAAGGTAATATTGAGGATCCTCAATGGTATGGTCCACTATGTTCACTTGGTCATAATTTTCATTGTTGAAAGGACACTCATGCTCCCAGTGTGACTCACTGCATTGTAGGCACCAAGGGTTTTCATCTACTATGTTTGTGGGGGCTAAAGTATTTGGAACCTCTTGATCATTCTTTGGTTTGAAAAATTGGTTCCCCTTTTGGAACTACCCTTTATAAGGAACCCTAGGGGATTTTTGTTGAGTCATTTCTAGGTTGAAAATCCTATTCATCATTATCTCTTGGGTTTTTACCATGCCATCTACAATTAGTTGTAACTTTTCCAAGCTAGCACTAATGTTTGAGGTAGGTTCAACATTGTGGATTATCTTAGGTTTAGTGTCCATTCTGACTCTTGGGGATGAGAAACGCTTGACTCTAGATGATGAAAGGTTGTCCTCAATCCTTGTAGCTAGCTCTTGGGCTTCTTGGATTGTTTGAGGGTTTTTATCTCTGAGGAGATACCCTAGTTGACCTGAAAAGGCTTTGGTATAAAGGAAAAGAAGGAAACTGTCAAAAGGATGATGGCTCACTGGGATATTTTGCATTAAGGTTTCAAAATTGTCATGGAACTCTCTAACGCTTTCATTCTCTTGTTTTACGAGGTTATTTAGCCTTATCAGCAACATGTTGGGGTCTTCCTTGACACTCCATCATTTGAAGAATATCTCCTCTAACCTACCCATGGTTTTAATACTAGCATCAGGGAGACTATTGTACCAACGTCTAGTGCGATCATGGAGGGTAGCAGAAAACAATTTCATAGCTAGGTATTCAACATCATCATTGATAAGATGAAGCTGGAAGAAGGCCCAAAAATTGCTCATGTGATCCTCAACACTAACCACATCGTTTCCGGTGAATTTGGGCAACCATTTTTCATACTTAGGGGGCATTTGCCTAGGGTAGACCGGTATAGTTGTCATGTCTAGTGGTTTGAAAATCTTGGATGACCATTTTCTTTGGTTATTGGCTTGGTTTGGATTGACGGTCTGAGTTCCTGTGCTAGACATTTTGTTTAAGGGAAGATTGCCTCCAAATAGTGATTTTACTACAGGAGAGTTTCGGGGAGGCTTTCTTCTAAAGGATTGGGGAAGGTTGGTGTACCTCCCTGAGCTTTGTGGAGTCGTCATATAGTTTTCTTGAAACTATCAAAGGTATGAGGGGATCACCCTCAGTGGAGTCGCCAGGTAAGATTTGGAAAGTAAAGGCTTTTGAGGAAGCGCTTATCAAGAAGTGTCATCTTTGAGGATAATTGACTTAGTGTTCCCCGACAACGACGCCAAAATGTTATCGCTCAATTTGTACTTATTCCAAAGGAAAAGGTTAAAGAAAGGAAAATTGGCGTAACGGGAGGTTATCCTATCACTGTCACCTCAACAAGATACCCCTTTCTATTTAGGGTTGATGGCCCAGGAGAGACGTCCTTGGTGACCTAAGGGTTTGAGAAAGCAAAGGTTAAAGTGTCTATAAAAGTATCCCCTCTCACAAGTCACACTGATCAGAAAGTCCCAACGTTTTAACCAATGAAGCAATGAAGTGCTTAGATGTACCTTCCCAAAACAAAGCAACAAGAAAACGATATATTTTACAAGTACAACTTGTTGTTAGTACTTCATAAAACCATGGACTTATCGATAAAAGAAATAGTTGATGTATGATTAAGCGAACATAATTTGATAACAACAATGTTTACAAAATGATAGCTTCACAATAAATGCCTTGAAAGAGCTTCACAATGACCCAAAATAATCACTCATTAATAGCAAAGTACTAGCATTTGTCAGAAGCTAATTAGGTAGTGTATAAATCAACTTTACAATTGCTTTTAGGAGCTTTTAATGTTGCAATAGATGGTTGTAGCTTAATTTTGTAACAACAGCAAGTAGGTTAGTAGATTAGTCTATTGTAGGGTTAGGAGAAGTTAGTAGAGAGTTTGAGGTAAAACAATTTAGAGTAGTTTTCATCAAGCACTCAATTGTAAGGCTTAGATCAGTGCTTTTAGGTTAAATGGAGTCTCTTTTAGCAGCAGCAATCTTGAAGGAATAAATTGATAATAAGAGAGCTAGAGACAAGAAGGTCAATGATTTAAGTGTTAGTAGCCCAAGGCTGCAATCACTAAACCCTAGGGAGAAAATGGCCACTAGGAAGTAGGTAACCCTAGGCCCTAGTAGTTTTCCTCCTTCATTAGCTCAAGGATGAAGTAGATGACGGCTAGATGAAGTAGAAGATGCTAGGGTGTTGCAATGGCAAGGCCCTTAGCACAAAGCTTCAAGAAAATAGGGTTTCTAGCATAATCTAGTAGGTGAAAAGTTATTAAGGCAAGAACAATAACATGTGTTTTAGCCTCCTAGGGTTTTTAAGCTAGCAATTTCATAATCTTGGAATAAATGCAAGATAAATACACCATAACCATTCAAATGAAGAAGAATTGCAGAAAATATACTTACATTCATCAAGAATCATCTAGCAATATGCCTAGTTGAATACTTCCACCAAGAAAAATGCTAAAATACACCAAAAATAGCCTCCTTCAATAAGTGTGCACCAAATTTCAGCCAATAAATCCTAAGTAGGGTGCAAATTTCAGACCTCACTTAAGTGTGAGTGAAAGATGATCCAAAAATAAGAGATAATTTTCCCTTATTTATACAATACAAATGACCTTTAATTAACAAATTAGGTCAAAAGGGTCGACATGTCCAGTTTACATGTAATATCCAGTTTTTACATTAAATGACATTAAAACTCTAAATCAAGCAAAAAAGGTGATGACATGCCCTTTTAGGGTGACATTAGGCCTCTCTGGTGAAACATTAGCCTCCAGGAGAAAAACTTTAGGCCTCCCAAGGCCTCTGGATCAAGCCACACTTGCCACTTGGCACACAACTTCCTCCAAAGTGTCCATCAAAGGTTGGGTGACATCAAGGGTCACAGAGGT
>JASDQU010106709.1:40338-68896 GCA_032191745.1 Picea mariana | reverse complement strand
CTTTGAGATTTGCTTTGTCAAGATAGATTGTGAGTAGCCATCAGATCTATGCTCTCAGAATTATTGGAGTCAAAGTGTGTGGGGAACGAAGGACAGTTGGAAGGGACCTTACGACATCAAGGCCATGGTTGTAATCTCTCTTTCACATTTAATATGATACAGTAATATGATTCTTTCCCATAAAGCTAATTCCACTTCATTGTATAACTCCTTGATCATATACATAGATTGACTGTTGAATAGATTGTGCTTTCTTCACTTTGGTTGGTTTGTATTGTTTTGGTCTTGATTGTACGAGAGCACTGGAGCGAAGCGGGAGCAACAAAGACCATAGGAAGCGATCATAAGGTATGTTCTTTGTTCTTGCCTCCTATTTAATTCAATAGTTAAAATCTAGGGAAAGAGTCATATTCTGTCTTGCTTTGTTCTAGATCCAGGTGGATCTAGGGAGATCGGTTTGTGTCCGCACTTACGAATTTATCCAATAACACTATCCCCCGGGGGTTCGGAGAGAAGCGTCGTGTAATAGGTAATTAGTTCGTGTTTGATATCTTCATGGTTATGTATGTCATGGCCTTGCTATGATTTCAAGTGGGAAATAAGGTTGGTGTGTCTTCGCTAGAGCATCGATCTGTGGAAGAATTTCGTTTTTTTTCCCCCTCCTTGAGCCATTGGATCCGTGACTCATGTCACCACAAGATTTTTTCATGTGAACGACGTTCCTTGATCTAATTGTTAAGGTTGGTCTCTTCCTCTTTAAGTTGTTCCATGAGACCTTGGTTCCTGATTTGTTGTTGAAGAGCTTGCATTTGCTGGTAAAGAAGCCTTTAAGCCTGGAAGATGTTGCCAAAGGTTTCTTTGTTCCATATTTTGAGGCGTTGCTTGAATTTATTCAGTTTTTGTTGGAATTTGAACATGGGAGTGCCTCGGTGGACAACTGCCTCCTCCCACCATTGTTGGGAATTCGCTTGGAAGTCCAGGTGCATGAGCCAGAACTTTTCAAAGCGAAAGGGATTCTTCCCAGGAGTTCCACTGATGTCCACCCATAACAGTATGGGCTAGTGGTCAGAACTTGTTGCATCCAAAACCTTAGCCGTCAAGGAAAGGCCTTCCAGCATTAGGGGTTTTGAAAAGAGGAATCTGTCGAGTTGGCAAGCGACCTACTGGGCACCAGATCTGCGATTAAACCAGGTGTACGGGCCATTTTGGGTGTCATTGTCGATAACTCCTAACTTTTAAATCATGGCTTGGAATTGGTTGTTGTCATTGTCCAGTTTGTGTATTCCGCCTCTTTTTTCTTCCAAGTTGCATATCAGGTTGAAATCACCCCCAAGAATCCATCGGTGATTTTCGATGTGGTTTCTGATCCAATCCAGATGTTGCAAAAAGGGTGTTTTTTCCCTCTGAGAAACTCGACCATACACATTGGTTAAAAATCCTGGTTTATTCAAGCCTATGACTCAGAAGGACACAAAAATGGTCCATTTGGAGGAAAAATGAGTCTTCCAGAATAATAGTGTTGGGGTTCTAGAGGATGGTGAGACCACAAGTTGTGCCACTTGCATATGTTCCCATAACTAGTGCTTGCTTCCATCATCATGTGAGGAGTTGATCGGCTTCGACTCCTGCACATTTTGTTTCTTGCAAAAAACGAATATTTGGTTGTTCTTCAATGATCTAATCTTGTAGCATGCTTTGCTTACTATGACTGTTGATACCTCTGATATTCCAAGAGAGGATTTTCATGATGGGAGAGGGGGGCGAGAGGGGGGAAGTTGTCTGATATCAGCTAAATCTGCCCTGAGTTTACTAAGAATTGACCTATTTCCTGGATGAGTTGTTGGGTGGGATTCCTTCCTCGCTTCTTTTCATCCTTTGGGGTTTTACGTTGATCTTTTGAAGGCCCACACTGAATTCCAAAGCTATAATTGGATATGGTCGAGACTCCAGTTGAGGAGTTGAGGAATACCTTGTGCACTTTGCGTAGTTGTTCAGGAGGGATGGTGTATAATTCTTTATTTTTGTATGCCTGCTCCAAATGAATCAAATCTATTCCAACTAGTTTTTGGTCTTCTAGATCTATTTCTATATACCCTTCGGCTCCCTCCAATCCCACCGCCTCTTGGGATCGCGAAGGTGGGTTGAGGGGAGAATGATCCTCAGTAGGGTGTGCCACAGATTTTCCATTGGAGTTTCCTGAGGAGGGCGCTGCGTGGGCGGGGTCCTCTGGAAGGACGTTATCCTCTGAGACTTGGTGAAGGGCGTCAAAGGAGTTGTTGGTGGAGGGGCCCTTTGAGGTAGAAGGAATGGCTTTCTTGGTTGGTTGCTTACAACAACCCTGGACTTGTGTGAAACCTTCTTTGTTCTTGTCTGTGTCAGGGGAATCTGCTCTGTTTGGGTTGTTGAGGGGACATTATTTGAAGAGATTTCCATGTTCATGACATTTCTGATAGCGGAAGGGTATATGCTCATAATCAATGGTCTGAGACCATTATCATACTGATATTTGAGAGAAATAGAACCGAGAAGGGGTTTAGAAATATTTAAATATACACAGATGCGAGCATATGAGGTATACCTTCTCTGTCTTGTGGAATCTGACACCTTGAAAAAAACTCTTATAGTGTTGTTGATGCCCTCCAAAATCTATTCCAACCAGAATTCCTGCGGTAATGAGTAGAGTCACATCCAGAGGGGCACATGTGAGAAGTCCTCCTTTTCCAGGATGAATTTCTCTGTCCAGAAGCGTAGAAAAAGTCCCGCTGAGTTGAAAAAATAAAGGCCTCCGTCAAATATTTGATTTATATCCTCGAGATAGTGGAAAATAATGGTAAAGAAGCCTTTGGAGCCCAGTTGTAGGTCATAGTGGCCTTTGGGTCTCCACCAATGATGAATCCATTTCACTAGATCCTGCTCAGAAGGCCATAGGCCTAGAAATTTTCCCACCAATGCATAATCTCTCATGTATTTCTTTTGGTCTTCGATTTTGGGTGTGCTAATAACATATTTTGGAGCCATGGGTGTTTGGGGCAGACATTTTCTTGGTTCCCATATTCAAGCCACTTTTGCATGCACTGGTCCAGGATCAATTTCCATGGCGTTTCCTTTCTGCAATCCTTCAACCCAGAGTTTGTCGCATAGTTTTTTTGGTGGCTCAAAGGACGCCTGTTTGAAATGCCCACCACTCATATTAGGTGAGACTACTTGATTGTAGGAAGGGCTGCGAGGCCCCCTTCTGTGGCGGCCATGGATGAACCAGGCCTAGTCGGTCGGATACACAGGAGCGAGGTTTTCCAAAACCCTAGTCGTGAGAGAAAACCCTAGCTAGGTCCCACAATAGATCATCCTTTTTGCAAATAACACTACAAGTTGAATTATTGCTTTTGTTCAACCAATTCTTCTTGTTGCCAATGTTTTTATGGCTTTTTATCATCCGTTGCAACATTTTCCACATGAGTATGTTGGCTGAAATATTCTTTTGCATTTGGTGGAGGCTCCTCAATTTCATTCTTGAACTTGATACCCGAAAGATCTCCATATGAAGTATATGAGAGGTTGAAATCTCGTTTTTGCAAATTGGAATTTTTATTTTTAGGTTTCAGTAGTATGACTGGATTAAGAAAAATATTTCAATCTTTGATTAAGTTTTTCTTTCAAATCACTCTCTTCATTGTCTTATGTCCATATGGGAGAGGGTGGGTAGGAAGCAGCATTGAAAACATTTGGTATGAACTTTTCAGTAAATGAAGTTTCCAACACATCCAAACTGGTAATGGTTCCAGACAACAATGAATAGAACCATTCACGAGCATCCCCATGTAGATTTTGTGCAAATAATAGACATGTAACATTATCTTCAATGAGATTGAAAACATCACATGTGATTTTGAATCTAAACAAGTGTTGTTCTGCATCCTTCGAATTACTCCCCAAGAATGTGGAAATTTTTTCAATAGGAATATCAGGCATCTAAAAAACTATTTCTTGTATATTTAAAGGGCTTGGTGGAGAAGGTAAAGGAGAATCACGACATGAAATAAACTCCTTAGAGGAGTCATAATATAGCTCTTCTTGATATTCTTTATTTTTTCCAATGGAATTGCCAAGGATTTGAATCTTTGGTGGTTCTTGGCCCTTTTTGAGGTCATTCAAATATCTCTGAATAAAATTTTCATAAACCCCATGTATCTAGAACAAGTAGCAGTCTTCTTGAATCTTATTTTCGAAACTTTTGGAGACTCTGGTTTCTCAATCAAATCTGAAACAAAGCCTCAGATATCTTGAAATAAAATTGCTCCCCAGTATGGTCGTCAAAATGTTGATATTTAGATTGGTTAAGATACAAACAGCAACCTCACGAGGATATGAATCTCCGTGCATTTTTATAGAGGTGGTACTCCTCTTTGGATAAAATGTTGAAATATTATTTATATGAATCTACAATAAATGCAAAGGGCGAATGCTAAAAATCAAACCCCGAAAGATCTCCCAACAAAGATTTGTATATACAAATGTACAACCCTTATATACAGTTATACAAATATGCATCATATCATTTGAAGAAAGAAAGGATAAAGTGTGTTAGTAGAGATAAAGATATGTATCCACAATGTTTTGGAGTCTCCTTTCAACAGATATTCTACCTTTCTTATAAAATAAAATTAACCTGGAATCTGCTATGACTTTTGAACGATGAAAAAATAGAAATGGACAGGTCTTCAAAGAACTTTAAATGAGTATTTCTTTGGAACTCAAAAAACGATTTTGATAGACAATACATTTGAAATCACATTATTTCAACTCAAATTCTGAGAAATCACTAATGCAGTGCCCGAAAGTAGTTCTTTGCAGAAGATATTTATAACGTCGTCTCAAATATGACAAGTTTAATAATGTCAGACCAAGAGGGTTGAAACAACCTCTACAAAATATCAATGACAACTAATAAATTGAATGAAATAGCAATTGAGTTTTTACAAGGAGGGATCTTGCTCCTCTAGACCTAAAATATTACAAGATGACTGAAGAAATTAGAGAAAAAACTACTCAGACCCAAATCTTCATGTTTGTCTCACAATAAATGAAAGATTTGATGGAAGGAAACAGAGAAGAAGAAAATGTAAGGAGAGAAAAGTTTAATCACGCCAATTCATAGAATATTGGAAAGATAGAGCTTTGCTTCCTGTAGACTCTTCGCCACTATAGAAACTTCTGGCTGCCAACCTCTAACCCTTTCTTTGATGGTGCTTCGTCTCTTGTAAAATACGTTTCTAATGCCTCTTGAAGTAGTTGGGGTTTTTTAATTTTTCTAGGAACTTCCACACACTTTTCCTTTTGGAGTAACCACTTTAATTAATTCTTCATTGAAATCTCATTAATGAGCTTAAGTCATTGGAATTCGTGCCTTGAAGTGGGGTCCATTTCATTTTTAATAAAAGTCATTTAATAAACTTTTATTTTCAAATTTTTAAACTGGTTGTCTTTTAAAAAGTGGATTGTGTTTTAATTTTTTGAGCATGATATTTGATTTTTCAGTCATGAAAATCATTTCAGGAGTAATCTTCATCATTCCAGATTTCCAACGAGTCATTCTGAGTGAAATTTGGAGTCTTGTATCTCGCGTTATAGAATCGGGAAGTTGAAGTTCCAAGCAGTTATACCAACAAGTCATGCAAACAGAGTTGATTGTTCTTTCAATTTTTGGGAGAATTATAGCCAAATTCAGTCCTTAAAACTTATTCCATCGTCTTCCTCGTCGAATTACCTTTCCAATGAGGTATAGTTTGTCTAAAACCGATGCCCAGATCTCAAGTTATGACCTTCAGAAAATTGTTGCTCAGTAGTCGTTTGTTCAATTCGTGGGCTAATCTTTGCCCTTCATTGAAATTCGCCTTCTAAAATACCACATGCATTGTGGTAGTTGAGACTGTAGTGTATATATGATAAAAATTACCATGTTATTCATGTGAAACAAGAGGAACTTATGGAGGCCAAGCCTTAGGAAATTTATGATTTAATAAAATTTTGATGGTCCACTTGCCCAAACAGCACCTAGTTAGCATCGAGTCATAGCCCAATCAACACTAAGTCATAGCGCAATCAGTGCCAAGTGTCTCAATGTGATTGGATGCCACATGTGTTAGGATAAGAGGTCACCATGTGTCTTGATATCATTCGTTGTCATGTTTGCCACATGTCATGAAGTGATTGGTTAACAATAAAAGGGAATGGGATTTAGGAACTTAGGCTAAATATGGGAGTATGAGAGCATGTGAAGAGGGAGTAAGGCGAGGGGAAGTAGGAGGATAGAGAAGTGGATGAGGAGGGTCGATTGGTTAACAATAAAATGAGTACGAGAGCATGTGAAGAGGGAGTAAGGGGAGGGGAAGTAGGAGGGTAAAGAAGTGGATGAGGAGGGTTGATTGGTTAACAATAAAATGGGATGGGATTTAGGAAATTAGGCTAAGTATGGGAGTATGAGAGCATGGGAAGAGGGATTAAGGGGAGGGTAAGTAAGAAGAGAGAGAAGTGAATGAGGAGGGTCGCGGGGGTAGGGGGTGTATTGGATGTGAGTGTTGCGGCGTGGTGAGGGATATGGAGAGATAAGGAGGGTGCATCTGAACCCGCGAAGGAGTGATTATGTAGGAGAGATGAGCGTATGTATAGGAGGTTGCGGGGATGGAGGGATAAGGAGGATGCATCCGAACCCACGGAGGAGATTAAAAATATTTCTAAGTATGGGAGAAATGGGAACGGGGAAAGTATAAGTGGAAAAAAAATTCTAAGTATGGGAGAGTGGGGTGAAGTGAAGTGAGGCGAGAAAGGGTGTGGAAAAACTTCAAAAAAAATTCTAACTATGGAGAATGGGGAGGGAATATGAGTGGAGAATGGAAACAAGAAAATTTTAAGAAAAAATCTAAGTATGAAGAATGGTGAGGGGATAAGAGTGAAGTTTGAAAAATATTCTAAGTATGGAAAAGAACGAGAGAATGAAAGAACCAAGAACATGACTTAGCATGAGTGCTAAGTATAGAAAGGTGAGGTTACAAGAGTGATGAGTAACAAGAGTAAGTACCAAGAATGAGTACCAAGAATACGAATGTGACTAAGTATAGGTGAGGAAACTTAGCACCAAGATAGAAACCAACTATGTTTCACATGAAAAAATGTTCTTTTAGACAAAAACATGGGTATCTTGAGCATACAGACTCGGATTTTGAATCCGTAAAATGAGTGACAAAGTTAAGATTCAAGGCTAGGTCGTGAGCTTATAATCGTTCAAAAATTTCCCATTTTGATGTCAAATTATTTTTATTATTCCAAAGAGCGGGAAACTCGAGGTGACCAAATTTTTAATCAACACCTTCACGTTCACGTAACCCCGCGAACTCCTCATATTATTTTAATATTATTTCTCTTGTCCTAAGTTTTCTGGGCACATATCCAAGTGACACGTGGCAGGTGACTGGGTGGTGATTGAAAGTGATGTGTGAGACATTCACAGATTAACTGGGCGATGACTGGGCAGTGACTAGGTGGCCAAAATATTACCAAGATATGTATTTTTCTAAGGCACGAAGAGCTACACCAAGACCTCCATAATCTCCTTTGTTTTACATGAATTATATGAAAGACCTTTACATTATAAACACCAATTTTTCATCCACCACAATGCATGTGGGATTTAAGAGGCGGATTTTAATCAAGGGATAAGATTGATCTACGAATTAGATGGATGGTTGTTGAGCAACGATCTTTCGGAACTCATAACTCAAGATCTAGACGTCCGTTCTGGGAAAAATGTACTTCGTTGGAAAGAAAATTCGGCAAGGAAGACAATGGGATGGCTTTCAATGGCTGAATTTCACTATAATTCTTCCAAAAATTAAAATATCAGACATCTCATTTTTCATGACTTGTTAAGAATTGTGTTTGGAATCTCGACTTCCCGAGGCTATAACTTGAGATCCGGAACACTGAATTTCGCTCAGGAGGACTCGTTGGAAAGCTGGAATGATGGAGAATATTTATAGATTGGTTTCCATAGATGAGAAGTCAATTATCATTCTCAAAAAAATAAAACATAATCCACTTTTTTCAGGAAATCGGTTTTAAAGTTTTGAAATAAAAGTTTATTAAATCTTTTATTAAAGGATTAACTGGGTCCCACTTGGAGGAACAAATTTCAATGACCTAAATTCATTTATGAGGATTTAATAAAGCATTAATTCCAAAAAGAAGCATGCAGAAACTTCTAGAACAACAAAAAACCCTAACTACTTCAAGAAAGTGTTGGGAGCAGTTTTAAAAAAAGCATCATCAAAGAAAGGGTTAGAAGATCAAAATATAAAAGGTTTAGTCATCAACATGTAGCTAGGTCTTTGATCAACAAATACAGATCTCCATTTTTCTTCTCCTCCTCCTTCTATACTATTTTCTCAAGGCTTTATCCTTGTATTTCTGAACTAAGCATAAGGTTGAGATTTTTTAGTGTCTTTCTTGTATTCTTCCAAGACTCTTTCTCTAAAAAGATCATAGAATATTTTACAACCATCTATATGACCGATAAATGTAAACCAAGATTGTTTAATTGATTCATGGAGGTTTAGTCCTTTTGTTTGATAAGCTTTATTTCTGAAGCACTAGTTAATTGGTTTACTGAATGCTTTGTAATGAGAAATATCTTTCATGTAATAAACTCACAAAGAACTATTTCGAGGCATAACTTTAATGATTTCTCAGATCTTGGGATTTCTGAGTGTGACATTTTTGGAGTGTTCCTATCAAATTATTTTCATTTTTGATTACTCATTTAAAGTTATATGAAATGATCAATACCATTTCATTCTTTTTCTTGTGAGAAAATATGGATGCATCTTCAACTTGCATGTGTTTCAAATGGATGTTATAATGAAGTTGAATATATATTTGTTCTGATATTGAAGTATTTCTTCATATTTTTATGGTTAAGAAGTTGCCTGGTCCATTCAAGAAGAAATATGGTTATCAAGAACCATTTCATATATAAACTAAAACAATAAAGACTTGGGGTTTGTTGTCTAGCATTATGCCATTTGACAGTCCAATCCAAGAACATCAAGCTATATCTTTCAGACAATAACATAGGAGTACCACCTCTATAAAAATGTAGAGGGGTATTTTATCCTCGTGAGGCTGTTGTTTCGGTCTTGACCAATCTGAACGTCAACAAGAAGAAAGCTTGGTATCCATGTGTTTTACGTTATCTCCTAAAGGAAGAGTGGAGTCCCATATTAGCACTTACAATCGTTGATCCCCATTCTAATCATCATCATTTTTTGGAAATTTCCAATAGTTTTTCCCCTTTTTTATTGGGAGGATGAACATGAGCATGGGGATGAGAAACTTGTAGATGTCATGGCAGATGATAGGCCAATAAAAAATGTTCTGTTCTCATAATCTAAGACCTAAGTGTTATTTTTTTTTTCATTTGAGAATCACTTTGTCTGTAAGACCCTTACTATGGTCTATCTCAACAAAAATGCAAGCATATGTAAGTGACCAAAGAGTTTTCGATATCCTTAGTAACTAATAAATGCCAGGAATGTAATAGCATTATTAGGGAGACGAACCAAAAGTAAAATTTTAGTAATTGACATAGAGCTAGGATCAAACTTGGAAACAAAAGAATTATTAACTTAATGTGTGTGTGTGTGTGTGAATTTAAATTTATAAAATTAAAATAGACGTTGGTTATGTTGGGTTAAATTTAATGTTTAATTAAATTTATATAATGAAATTATATTAATTACACATTAATTTTATATTAACATACCCTCATTAATTGTATACATGCTTCTTCAATCATGGTTTAGAAATGCCTCTATTGTCATCTTCGTGTCATGCTCTTCTCCTCAACTCGAGTGGTCACTCAAGTCATTGTAAAGAGAGGCATCTCCCAATTTTTCTCATTCTCTTCCTAATGTCCTTGTGACCTGCTTTTGTTCGTGACTTGATTGATGCTCAAATCATGGTTGAAAGGTGCCAATATGGCTGGATATAGGACACAACACCTTATAGCCAACTTTCCATGGACTACTAAAAACTATAAGAAGGTTGTAAGAAGACTCTCATCAAAACAACTTAAGTATTCACTTGAGTCATGGCTAAGGTAAGATTGAGAAGATTGCTTGAGTTATGGTTAAGTGAGGCCTCACCTAACTTAACCACGATCCAAGCAACCACTCAAGTGATCACTAACAAGAGGCCATGAGGACAGTAAGAGGAGACCACAAAGTAGATGGGAGATCCCTCTCTCAATTACACGTTAAGTTGTTACTTGAATCATGACCAAGAAGAGCCCACAAGGAGGCCAAGGGATGATTCTATTGGGCACATCTCAATCAATCACTTGAGTCATGACCAACAAGAATTAAATCAATTCATTGCACAAAGAGGCATTTCCCAACCTTTCTTGACCAACCTCCTCCTAACCTTCGTGTGGCCTCCTCTCAATTATGACTTGAGTGACTACTCGAATCATGGTCAAGAGGGGCCTATGAACCTATCTCCACCTCCTCATTGCCTGCAACAATCCCAACATGGGTTATAGATCACAACACCCTATAACAGACTCGCCATGGACTATTATAGACCGGAAGAAATTCAATAGAGACCTCTCTTTGACATGAATCAAGTGATCACTTAAGTCATGGCCCGGCGAAGTTGGGGAGACTGTTGGAGCCATGGTTGAGAGAGGCCTCTCCCAATTTCCTTGTAGCTTATAACAAGTCCACCATGACTTGCTACATGTCAGAACATTGTATAATAAGCTTAACATGGATTTCTATAGGGCACAAGAAGGTTGTGAGGCCATGTCTCAACCAAAACATGAACAAGCACTTAAATTGTAATGACGAGGAAGTCAAAAGAAACTTGGTACACGATGATTCAAGCTACCAGAAGAAAGTGGTCACTAAGAAAAAGGCCATGAAAACACTAAGAGAAGGCTACGAAGCAAATGGAAAAGGCCAATCTCGATTACAAATTGAGCTACCACTAACCAAGAGGAACCCATTAAAAGGCCAATGGAGGATTCTATTGGCCAAAACTCAAGTGATCGTTTGAGTCAAAACCCAACAAAAAAATCAAGAAAGAGCGTCCTTGATGAAATATTTGTACTTTTAAAAAATGCTTCTTCTATATAAGAAATTAGAAGTTCTCTTTCAATAAGTTACCTCAACTTCATTGAATTCTTACAAAGATGGCATTCATCACATGAGAGCCCACAGATCCATTTTTATTGGCAATATCAAAATGTAAACTCCATTCAATGGTAAGTTAATATCCAAACTTTATTATATATATATCTACCTACTCAAAATTTAAATGTTCAAAAAAAATCATTGAATTTATTAAGTTTTTATTATGTATATTATTATGGTGATGATGATTGTTACTGACAATTGTTCGACCTATCAAACCAAAGTTATTAAACACTTCTAAATTTTCTTAATTTGTTTTTTAAGAAATGATGCAACCCCGATCTTTACATCCATATTAGATAGTATTAGTGACAAGAACCTCAAATAAGAGTTTATTTTTTTCCTAGAACTAGAAATCTGTCAATTTACAATTGTTCTCAATACTAAAGTAGGTTTTCCACCCTCAGAGAATCCTTTTCTCAATGCTATAGTTTCAATTAAGCTTGTGATGAAGGTTGACTCTAAGATACTTGTACGAATTAACTTTCTTTAGGTTGTTATTGTCATACACAAAATATGTGTAAGTGATCTTTTGGATTTGATTATCATAGCCTTTGTTTTGTTGGTGTTTACAAACATACTTGTGCTAAAACATAAATCCTTGAGATTTCGTAATTATTTGTCGAGATCAAAGGGACACCTCACCATAAGAACAATATTGTCAACGTAAGGAGAAGGATAATTACTATTCCAAGTAAAGTAGTTCCAACACAACTTATTTCTTCCAAACATGCCTCCAACTTTGTCAATGTAAATGCCAAAAAAGATAGGGGACAAGGGATAGCCTTTCTTTAATCCTATATTACAATTAATTTCTTTCAACCAAACCTCACTATTCCTAAACTTCGCAATAACATTCTCATGCAAACTTATTGCAACAACTCTCAACTCAAAAGGAACATTTAACTCTTCTAATCTATTCCTAAGGTATTTCTAGGCTCAATATCAAAATCTTTCATAAATTCAACGAAGCAACACAAGATATTGGTTTTATTATTTCAACATTCATTTACAATGATCCTAAGAGTAACTAAGTGGTCCATGGTTGAATGATAAATTCTAAAACTAGCCTAGCCTTTGGCCCTTTTTTGTGATTTCCATAGGCTAATATTTTTTCCTAGAATAATTCCATATAACTTAGCTAGACAAGGGATATCATAATGACCCTATAATTTGAGAGGTTGTTTTTATCCCGCTTTGAAAAATATGAACAATGAGGCTTTAAGTCCATGGTTTCAGGAGATCTTGCTTGACTACAATATTGAAAAGCTTATGAATGTGAGGGATAAGGACATGTCCTCCAATTTCTATCATTTCCACTTGATATCCATTGATGTCCTTAGCTTTCTCTTTTGCAAGTCATTTAACCCCAAACTCTATGTATTCCAAAGTAAAAACCTCTTTCTTTGTAATAAGGGTTTGAATGTTGTTCACAACATTATGGGATTCCTAAAGCTTTTTAATGTATGAATTGTAGTCCCACAAGAGAACCATATTGTTTTCTTAATATTTTGTCAAGTTAGAATTTGTCTCTAGAATTTTTTAGGATTGAATTAAAAAAAGTGTAAAAGTTTCTCTTGCTTTATATTTAAATAATATCTCTTTTTTCTTTTAATTAGAGCTTTGTAACTATTTATCTGGTTAGTTTTTAAGGATTCGTTAGAGGCTTCCCTAATGGTTTTTCTATCAATTTTATACTCTTTATCATACCAAGGGTTGGGCATTTGATTTTCATTTTTACTCAAAATTTTGAAAGAGCACTTGTTTATATCAACATAGATCCATTTTAACTCCAAATCTAACATGTGCCAAGAGGGATCAAATCCTTTGAGGTGCAAACCTTTCCTTGATTTTTTTCAATTTAAAAAACACTTTCACCTCGAGGGACTTGATCCCTCTCTGCACATGATAGATCCATAGTTAAGATGGATTTACACAAACTATTCGTGTGTTTTTTCAATTTAAAAAACATTTTCACCTCGAGGGACGTGATCCCTCTATGCACATGATAGATCCATAGTTAAGATGGATTTACACAAAAAAAAAAATGGTGTGTGTGTATGTGCACATGCGTTTGTACCACATGACAACTCCATGTTGAACATGAAATGAATATATACCACGTGTCAACTCCATGTTGAGCATGAAATGAATTACACATCTCCCTCATATTGAACAACACACCATTGAAATGTTTTAACCACAATTTTTTATTAATTTTCAATTGTTTTATATATTTATATAAAGTTGATATTGAAATATGTGATTTAAGGCTAACATTGAAATATTTTTTTGTTATTAATATTTTTTTTTAATGCCACATGTCAACTCCACATTAAGTACTCAAGGGATTACAAGTCTCCCTCAAACAAGGATGTACAAAGCACCTAGGGACAAGGGACCCCCTCGACGCAACGATTTCATTGCTAAAGTCTGCGGAGGTGTACATACCCTACCCCCTCTAGATTTGAACATGTGACCTCTCAAGAGGAAATACATATTCTTAACCAAGTGGACATCGAAATATTTTATTTATGGTAGATATTGATTTATTCTTATTCTTATTATTATTATTATTATATTTTTTAAATATTGTCTCAACTCCATGTTGAGCATGAAGAAATTACACATCTTCCTTATANCCCCCTCTAGATTTGAACATGTGACCTCTCAAGAGGAAATACATATTCTTAACCAAGTGGACATCGAAATATTTTATTTATGGTAGATATTGATTTATTCTTATTCTTATTATTATTATTATTATTATTATATTTTTTAAATATTGTCTCAACTCCATGTTGAGCATGAAGAAATTACACATCTTCCTTATACTGAGTTGTAGAAAACACCTTTAGACAACAAGTCGATAGTGTTGTTGTAAAACTATGATAGAGATCTTTAATATTGTTATTATTTATCAATATATTTATTTCTTTTATTTTATTTTTTTTAATTAACTTTATTTTTACTAAAAACCAATTACTTTTCATATATATATATATATATATATATATATATATATATATATATGGATTTTTATATATTATCATATAAAAATGTTAAAATTAGAGTAGGTGATATGCTCACAGTCATTTAAGATGTTAAAATTAACTATTTAATTATATAATATAATCTACTACACTATAACATTAACATTGATAAAAAAAATACAAAAATATCAAATATAAATATGGATTTTTATATATTATCACATAAAAATGTTAAAATTAGAGTAGGTGATATGCTCATAGTCATTTAAGATGTTAAAATTAACTATTTAATTATATAATATAATCTACTACACTATAACATTAACATTGATAAAAAAAAAATACAAAGATATCAAATATAAATAATCTACTATAATATTAGCATTGATAAAAGAATTAATAGAGGGTGGAAAGTCCATCTCACATTTAACATTTCTTTATAAACACTTGTTTTTAAAATAATTAATGAAGGATGAAAAGTCCTTCTCACATTTAACATTTCTCTTATAAACACTTATCTTCAAAAACTCTTAGTGTTTGATAAATAACCATCTATCTTTACATAAACCATCATTAAGAACTTCAAAGTAAAACACATCCAAAGAATTTAGGTGGCATTAATGTTAAAAAATTCAACTTCACAATATAATAATTATAAATATTTATTAATAAAAAAAATAACTTACATAAATAAAAAACTTTTTAATAGGCTCGTAACAGGGTTTTTAATTTTAATTTCATTATAAAAAAATCAAAATATCTATAACAAATTTAAAAAAAAAAAAATCACAACTTCACACATATTTATGAAATGTTGATATTCACAATAAATAAATAAATATATAAACATGTAAAAATATCACTAAACAAATCTCATATATCTTTGTGAATAAGACTCATGTGATATTTTAGGTAGGTAGAATGGGTCCAGGAATAAAAATTATATTTAGGACAGCTATAACCTCGTTCCCATCGAGGCTGTCCATTATATCATCTCCTTAGAGAGAGAAGGCCACTTAAGTCGGCGCAAGTACCATTGCGTATTTAGAGAGAGAGGGGGTTCTCCATAATCTATAGGGCATTGAGGATAAAAGATCTTGATTAATTATTTGGGAATTGACACAGCATAGAAGTAACTTTCTTGATAAGGCCGCCACCCACTCATGATGCAATCACCTTAACATAGATGATCCGTAGACATTGATGCCTCAATATCTCCCATTATGAATTATTATCATAAGTCCTTATCATAACGAAACCTAACAACATGAACCAATGAAACTATTAAGTTATGCCCACTTTTGGGCTTCACGAGTCTAAATAATACCTAGGAGAACATTGTCTCACATGAGGTTATTGGGTGGGGAAGCAAGTTGGAAACAGTGCCTAGGAGAACATTATCAGGGTTGTCCTTCATTGTGGTCATGATCGCCCACAGTGTTCATCTCCAGTGGCCAATGTAAAAAGGGATGTGTGAACGTGGCTTTCCATCAACATCCATGATCTCCTAGCCATCTTTGCTCAATGAGCAATGGTATGAGACTTTTTTTCCAAGAGAAATTGATGTTTTAGAATTTATTTGGGTATTTTTTTTTTATGAAAAAAGTTATGGAGGAGAGAGCGAAGATTTTATAGTTGTAAAAACAATTTCAAGATAATATAAAATAGGTGTATATCCTATTTTATAGATGAAGAGTACGTTGAACAAACAAGTATATTGATCTTGCAATCAATCAACCATTATGTTAGTAGGAGATGTTGTTCCCTTGTTGTTACCCCCTTTAGCATAAGGATTATGGTATGTTGGAATTTATATGCTATTGTAGACCACCAATAGGGAATAACATACAAGAAGAGAGGAGATTTCATAGTCGTAGAAGTGGTTCCAAGAGCCAGATATAGGTGTATTCCATTAATGTTTTACTCTCACACACACAACACGTCCCATAGAGAAGGAGGAGATGAAATGCCAAGCAAGCAAGCATACTCATCCTCCAAACAATTAACCATTATGTTAGAAAAAGACACCACTTTCTTGTGACTACCACCATTAACATAAGAATCACAATGTGTTGATACTTATATACAATACTATCATAATCATGCTATAAAAGTCGATGGGAAAAAAATTGAAAACTTAATCCATCATTATAAGAGTGAAAATGTCAAACAAGACAAAGTTGTGGGGATTGGGAAATGGAAAACACATAGACGCATAATAGGGGATAGTAGGGCATATGTGTAATGGGAGGTGGATCAAGCAAATGGACCATCACTCGTATAAGGGGTAAGACGAGAGCACCCATCTTTGTTTGAAGGGCCAAGAATTCAAAGCAGTGATACTGAAATAATTATGAATCTTGGGGACCTAAGTCACGAGAGAAAGAAGATGAGGTGAAATATTTAAGTGGAGTTTGGCCCTTAATGTCGTGTTGATCGTCAACATTTTAAGAGTACATTTTGTATCGCATAAGAATGAGACCCCTGAGGCTCCAATGCCACATTTGACAAACGAGTGGTACGCTAATTGAAAGTGCACAATATTTAAGCAAAAGGTGACACAGTGGAAATACTTTGCAAAGGTCACAAAAATGCTTTCAATTCCCATTGCAATCTTGTTTTAGTTTATCACTTGGCAAATAGTTGGGCAATGGGGAAGATATTTGTTTGGTTAGTTAGCAAATCTTTGACAAAAATATGTTTGGTTAGTTAGCAAATCTTTGACAAAAATATGTGTATGTATAGTTGATATCTTTGTGTATGTAATAATAATCGAAATAGTAATCTAATTTTAAGGTCGCAACTTAATGAGAGACCAAATTGGTATATGAGACCCCTTTGTTTGTGGGACAAGGGACCCCTCCACGTAGCAATTTGATTGCTAAAATCTATAGAGGTGTACATACCCTAACCTCTTTAGATTTGAAAGTGTAACCTCTTAAAATGAAACATATATTCTTAACCATTAAAATAGAGGGAAATATTCATATTTTATATGATTGCAAAAATATAAAATTAATATAATTTATTTTTTTAATTAAAAATAGAATTTAAAGATTAATGATGAAAGATTTTGAACTAAAAGTTTTTTATTTTTTATATTAATAAATATAAATTAAAATGAACTTATGTTATGTTATTACTTAATATTATTTTTGGAATATAAATTAAAATTAACTTATGTTATTAAATAATATTATTTTTGGAAAAAATAAAGATATTAATTGGATAAATAAGATAAAATATCCTAAATCTGATTATTTATTAACATAAAATTAATCAAATACTTAACAACATTTGCATAATCAATCACATTAACTTCTTAAATTTTATAAATATTTCAAAATAAAAATATTCATTTAATTTTAATTATTTAATATTTAATAAATTCAAAATAAAATGAATTTAATACTAAATCCTTAACAACATTCACATAATCTATCAAACCAACCCCTTAAATTTTATATATATTTCAAACCAACTACTTCAAACTGTATATATATTTCAAATAAAAAAACTAAAATAAAATGTCCTTAGTTCATAACTCTGGGGTGGTTGGATAGCATCTTTATTATCATCTCTGGATATATGGATATATATTTCAAATAAAAAATAAAATAAAAATAAAAATAAAAAAATATACTAAGTTAATAGCTTGAGTGTTGGATAGCATCTTTATTATCCTATTATCCCTCCCCAGATTTGGATAAAAAACATCCAGATATGCCAAAATAATCAAAGGTTTGGCAAAAAATGGTAGGAAGTCTTCCACGTCCTCAAGGACGTCCCTTCCATTCCAATCGAGGAGTTCCCCTGCAGTCCCCAATGCCCTAGGGATTGGTACAGGTACAGTGCAACGTTGGCACATCAAATCCCAAATTGTGGACTTCGATTTAAGGTCGTTGACTTAAGTTGAAGTTATGTATATGGTGTTAATCGCAGCCAAATCACCTGAGAGGCCAGGGGAGCATGGCATCAGAATCGTTTGCAGCAAAGCACACTAAAGGGCATGGTATGAACATATCAGTTTAGAGTTGAAAGCTAAATTGGCCATGTCTGAGGAACCAGAGAACGACCTTAGTCACAACCCATCAGAGCTCCGATAGTTTAAGGCCCTTGCTTTTCTACATATGGAAGAGATCAAACATCATGGCCCTAACTGTGTGTTGTGGGGTGCGTGTATCTATTCATTTTATTCTTAGTCATACTATTGTACTAGTGGATAGTATATGTTTATTTTATCCATATTCACACTACTGTATTAATGAATAGCAGAGTGGATCTAATGGTTAAGAATATGTGTTTCCTTTTTGGAGGTGGTTTAAATCTAGAAGGGGCTAGGGTATGTACACCTCCATAGACTTTAGCAGACAAATCGCTGCGCGGAGGCATATCTTGTCCCACAAACAAGGACTTCTTGGAGGTCACGGGTTTAAATCTAGAGGGGGCTAGGGCATGTACACCTCCATAGACTTTAGCAGACAAATCGCTGTGCGGAGGCGTACCTTGTCCCACAAACAAGGACTTCTTGGAGGTCGCAGGTTTAAATCTAGAGGGGGCTAGGGTATGTACACCTCCATAGACTTTAGCAGACAAATCGCTGCGCGGAGGCGTACCTTGTCCCACAAACAAAGACTTCTTGGAGGTCACAGGTTTAAATCTAGAGGGGGCTAGGGTATGTACACCTCCATAGACTTTAGCAGACAAATCGCTGCACGGAGACGTACCTTATCCCACAAACAAGGAGATCTCATACACCAATTTGATCTCTGACTTAACCGTGACCTTAAAATTAGATTATTATTATTAGATGTTAAAAGTGTCCGAAAAATTGGACAAGCTAAAAGTTGAATCCAAACCTTTCAAAAAACAACAGTTTGCTCTACCCTACCACTGAGTAACCCAGAACCTTGTACAAAGGAGCAGTTTGATCTGCCCTTCCTTGATGAGAAGTCCAAGCTTGAATTGTAGAGCCATGTTGCATGGGGCATTTACTATAAGTAAACAAAAGTTCAAATCTTGTGAAGACCTTTGCCGACCTAAATAAATATTATCGTGATATTTCATTCAATTGACTCACTCCCTACCTTAAGGATGCAACACATACAATTTCATGTTATCCTAACCAGCACAATAATCAGAATCCAATTTGTTGTTTAAATTCTGTCACTTGGGAGCTGCACAAGATGTCCCATATCATAACATAAAGCAAATTCAAACAAACTCATAGCCATATAATGTTCTACATATGACAAAACACATAGGTAGAAAGTATGGATAACTACCAAGACACATAGACACATGGGTTTAAGAAAATCCGTAAACAACCAAATTAGAAAAATTCCATAGGTATCAAATTATCAATAGATATAACGTCTGTCTCTTCAGAAAAGCTAAAGCTAAACTCAGTTGTATTTGAATAATCTTGCTGAAAATTTTGTCTTTATAGGGGAATTTACGTGTATAAGCTAGTCTCAGAGGGCATCCATTTGTAACGGCATCCATTTGTAACTTCAGAACCCTCTTGAGGTAGGAGATCTATGTCAAAATGTTGGACCAATCATTTGTTTTCGGAAGAACAATGAACTTGTACTTTTTCACTGTTAATATAAACTGTTATAAAATTCATTTCAGCTAAAAAGGGAGGTCTGATAATTGACTAGCACCAAGGGATAAGCCTACAAAGTTTGTCAAACTCTCGTGGTAAACATTTCAGCTGAAAGAGGAGGTCTGATAATTGGCCAGCACTGAGGGATGTCTACAAAGTTTTGTCATGGAGCAATTCTTTTCTAATGGCAATACAGTATTGTAAAGTATACATGATTAAAACTTGTCAATAATAGGAAAGCATGAAACAAAAGGTCTCAGAAAAGAAAATATATCAGAATCAAAAGGAGTTTATATGTCTTAAACAGGAACCATCCATGGATACAGTTAAACAAGTTGTATGAATGAATCACCCTCACTCACCATTTAAATGATGAGCTTGCATAACTTGGGCATCATTCTTTGTCTGGGATGCAGAGTTTGGGTAGGTGCTACCAAAGCATTTGAGTTGACGAGGCACCTGCATTTTGTCAATTCACTAGTCATTCGTAAACATGACAAGAAAAAAATGGCGTAACAGCAAGATACTGGTTCAATGTTCAATCAAACTGATGGCATAATATCAGATACTTGGAAGCTCTTAGAAGTAGGATACTGACAAAATGTTCAAGCAAAATATGGCATATACATTTTGTTCCACTCTACTGTTTTTTCTTGGAATGGCATCGTGTCAATAAGATTACTGTGTAACTGATTCACGAGTCTAACATTATACTTATGGTGATGATCTTATGATTTTTTTCATTTTGACTTGAAAGCTAAGTAAGACCTTTCATTCCTGCATGCTTGTAGCACATAATTGTTGAATGCACTAATCTAGGCAATAGCTTTCTATGTGTGCTACTTGTCTCCACATTTGCCTGCCTGCTCACCGTTCCTTTAGGAGATGCCATCCATTGAGGCGGGGCATGTATTCCACTGCCAGAATACCCCACAGTGGCAACCGGTCGTAAGGTCCCAAAAGGTCTTACCAGGCAGATTGGAATAACCTTACCTGAGCAGACTAGCTCAGGTAAGATTCAGGACCAACCCTTCTTCCAAAATATTTCCATATACGTTTGCTCAAGCAATGCAGCAAGCACTCTCTCTCTCACACACACACAGATACAAGATGTAGAAATTCATAATGTGAAGAAATTGTTAAATTTTTGTGACCAAATTGTCATTCATGGTGGCATTTAAGAAATATTTAATATAAAAAGCAAACTTTCATGGAACATGAGATTGTCACAAAACATTAGTTTGGATTAATATTTGCCTTAAAATCATAGTAACAGCCTACAGGTGATTTCAAGCTCCTAGCTTAGCTTAGATCAACACTGTTAGAAGCCGAAGCATAAGTCAACGACTCTGAAAACTTACATAGTTAATACATGATTAAACAACATTAACATTCCAAGCAGAGACCGAGACAAGAACTTGTCGTTGCCAACCAAGGAGGAGAATTTGTTCCTGCTGCTTCTTCACTGCTTCGAAACAAAATCCAAAGCGTTGCTGCCTACTCCTACTAAGGGATTCCGCCTGCTTGTGTGTGAAGTTACTCATCATCATTGGAGTGAAACCTGCTGCCTGGAACATACTTCTCCAATGAGGGAGATTTTCTCCTTCCCTTTGCCTTTTATAAGCTGCTTCTACAACATTACAAATCCTAGGTGCCATGACAAACTTTTCTATCATCTCAATTGTGTCCATATTCATGTGTACAGCCTCAAGGGATTCAAATAGAAGTGCATAGAAATGAAGAGCCTCCAGGAACTTCTGTGCAAACGAGCTTCCAGCTTGCTCGTTCTCATTGTCGACAACCACTACTATCTTAGGGCAGAGTCGATTAATAAGGTGCAAAATAGAAGCTATTGAGTCCTTCGAGAGTAATCCTTGCATCCCAAGAGAATAGTTCACTGCTATGGTCTCTCCTTCTTTCAGGTTTAACATTGAATGATTCAAGTCTTCGTTCTGTGGAATTTCCACCACCTGAAATGTGAACGGTATATTCAAGTTTTCTGCAAAAGTACACAGATTCTCCCTTATCAAATGCATTTCCATTGATTCATATCCTACTGCTGTCAGCCTGAGAGCTGGAGGCCCTCCTGGCCTTAATGCAATCTCTTGTAAGAAAGAAGCCCATTGTCCTCCAAGGCCCATATCAAAGTCAATGATATGAATTCTGTCCACGATTTCCAAAGCCTCCAGAAGAACTTGGTTGGCAGTAAAATTTGCGAAGTAAGGGATAGGAGAGATTTCAGAAAAGTTCTTACACGCATTAATCTTGTGAACCAGTTGGAGAGGAGAAAGGTATGACTTTGAGTTAGTCTGTTGCAGTGGTCGGAGGCCACCAAGTGCCTCTTTGAAATAATATGTTGCCCTCTGAAGGGCCTTCCCACGGGGTGAAACATACTGATTGAGCCGCGCCAATATCGCCTGTGCAATTTCTAAGCTGTTTAGTTCAACATACTTTGTAGCATCAAGAAGCTGTTGAAGTATCGCCGATTTCTGAACCTCATCCAAATCTACCTTGCCTTGGTGAGTCCGCGGAGACCATTCTTGCTTCACTGGGGGAAATAATGGGTCCCTGACACCTCTATTAATCATTGTTTTCCATGCCGGTTGAAACTCTCGCTGCTGTATCTGCTGCCAGTGCAATGATTTTTCAAACTCTGGAAAACCCGCATGAGCAACACCCATATGACCTCGAGGGGCTGCAGGCATAGGAAAAACAACATTTTTCTCGGGATAACTTGGGTTAGCACCGTATGGAAGCTGCAACTCTGGATGTTTTTCATCCATAGGAACCTTGAAAGTTAAATCCGGAGCGAAGGAGGGGGGAGGAGGGTTTGGACCATGGATATTAGGGGTGAATAGTGCAGAACTTGGTGGAAACACAGCAGTGGAAGGAGGGTTCAATGCAAAGGGAGAAAGAGTGTGCCCACCATTGTCGCCATAGAAGGTAAAAGAGTTAATATCGGAATTGACACAGAGAAATTCGGAGAACTGGGAATCAGCGGCCTCATGAAACTGTGTCTGTTGAAGGACAGCCTCCTCAGCTTTGATTCCATGCAAGGGATATTCACTCCCCATTAAACAAGGCTCTCCCATTAAACAAGGAATCTGGGAGTTGTTGTTGGACTCTGGAGACTGCAACAATATGTTCTCCAGATATTCCATTCCCATTGATACATTGGGATTTACATTGACAGTCTCAGTTTCAGGAACCTGGAATCCATTCTCATTTCTAATCACATTCTGTAATTGCCAACTACCTCCATCCTTTGAGTCCATTACGCCAATGCAATCCAGTAGTTGCCCGTCACAGGCATTCTCACGAAAAAAGCCACCATCTGTTGAGCCCCCAAATGAAACAGAGAGAGTTGAGGTGGGGCTGGGGCTGCGAATGTCCAGAACTGATGTTGGTTCAGATTGGTATTCACTTCTTACATACGGCCTCTTGTTGGTTGCTTGAGCTGGTATGCTGTTAGACTGCACAAGCTTAAGATTGAGAAGCGGAGGGCGAGTCTCGGTGTTTCTGTCCAACATCTTGCTCATTGATGGTAGCTGTGATTGAAGACGTCAGCAGCTATAATGAACTTCAAAACCCATTTTCGATCTCTATTCAAAAATCACATACAGACCAGTATTATTGGGGTCCATTGTAGGCCTCACAACAAAATGGGAGTCTTTGGAGCTCTTGCAACAACAATGACACCACTGAAAAGAATGAAAACCAACATCAACAACAAAAACTGAGAATAATCCACAACAACAAGGATTGGTCTACAACTAACAAGATAAAAAAATTATAACAACATGGAAGATTAATTTGCAAGCAGCAGCAACAGGGTACAGGATAGCATGACGGATACAAAATCACAGAGTAGTTCACACAAGTAACAACAACACTATAAGTAACATTAATGATGAATATTATTTCTTAACACATGCTTACCATATATTCATATATGATCAATATTATTCCTCCACACATGCTTACCATATATACATATGAACAGAATTAGCCTACACATTCATTTTTCCATGGAAACTGACCTAAACCATTATCACACAGTTGGTGAAGCCACACTAAGAACATGGATACCTAAAAAACATAGAGTTACATTCGAGCCTGAGCTTCACCAGCTCTAGATAAAAATAAAAAACTGATCAAATCCAGGTTAATATGATACATTTTTCTCAGAGGGGAGAGCAAAGACATATGTAATATGATTCTGAAATCCTCCAATGGTCTACACAAGCCAACATATTACCACAGCAAGATAACTAAAAGGCTTCTGTTACAGCACATGACAACCAGATTAATAAAATCCCCTTATGGTCTATACAACCCAACATATTGCACAGCAAAATAACTAAAAGACTTCCTGTTACAGCACATGACAGCAAGATGGATTGACAAGAATAATCTGAAAAAAAATGATTCTTTGAACTGCAATTAAGAAGAACAGAATCACGGAATCAGTATAGTACAAGATGGCTACCTTGTCCTGAGCTTGCAGAGGGGATTGAAGTGCTGAAGATGCAAATCAGAGCAGAGCCCCTCCTTATGCTATGTAACTACCAACTATACTTTTGCCATCTGCCCTAAATCATGGCATCCCCACTCCAACAACTCCTCCAACAACAACGACAAGTATAATAAAAACATTCATGCTATCTTATTATATGGGCTGCCAAATAGCTCCTACTACACTCCATCAGGATGGGTGGAGACAATTATTAAACAAAAAGAACAAATAAATAAAATAATAAAAAGACCAATCAGATAAACACTCTCTTCACTCACTTTACAGTGTGTTAAATAGTGATGAATGACAGCAGTCAAAGGTGAGGTTATACCACTGCCTTAGACCCCTGTTATTGGTTTTCAAGGTCTCCTACTAATCATAAAATATCTATGGGTGTGTGTTTTTTTTCAAATTAAATAAAATTCCACTGACTGCCACTGTTGGCGCTTTGCAACTTGCTCCGACCGCCTCTGTCATCCTCCCCTGGGCCCAAGTTCCGATGTCTGATTAATCCCCATGATTAATTATAAATTCCATTACATACTCAATTGTTTAATTAATCAGCTGATCATGCCCATATTGGAATGACAAAAACCCACTTTGAAATAGTAATTTTATTTTAATACCCATTTGTTTAATTAATCAACACATCACACCCATACTGAATTGACAAAAACCCACTTTGAAGTATTCCCACTTCCAATTTTGAAAGTTAACACGCATTTTTATTATTTTGTGAATATTATACTAATAATTTTATCCAAAGGGCATGGTTAAAGGGAAGTTACAGCGTGTAAAATTGGCTGACATAGTGTGGCGGTGGGACCCACTGCTTCCCTGAGAACGTTCACGCGTCCCAAGCATGCAAGTGAGTGTGTGTTCTCTGTGTCATCCTACGACGGCGATGTGACAGACCGGACCCCGGAACCCCGGCCCGATGGATTTAATAAAAAGTTTGGTGTCCGTAGGGAATGATGTATCATTCATGCATGCATCCCATCATGACACACATGCCTATCATGAGTCCATTTTTCAATGTTATGTTACACATTTTTCAGTGAAATTTTATTCTCATCTCTTAATAACATTACAATAATTATAATAATTGTGGCACAATTTTTGAGTAAAAAGGTTATATTATAAACAGCATTATTAGTAGTAGTAATTATAAGGTTATATTTTATATGTGGGAGATTAAGATTAAATGTTATTCAAAACTATATAATTTTATGGTAAGTAGTTTTGGTGATGATTACAAAGATATTCGTTGTACTTATTTTTGGTGATGATTATAAGGATATTTGTTGATTAGTTGAGAATTCATTTTTTTTAACATAACAAAACATGTTAATTATTTAAGACACACAGATATTTTGTAATTTTAAGTGGTGTGATTTTCTTTGAATAATGGTGATGAGTCAATGTTTATTAGTAGATAACAACTAATGATAATTGTTTTCATTATCAAATTCACAACCGCAACAATAATAAGTTCCATCACCTTAAAAAATGTCTAATAATTCAACCTAAAATTTTATGTGTGAAGCTTTTTATATCCTTAATAATGGGTGGATTTTTTTATAAAACCTGATACACAATTCAATCCAGGAAAATTTTAACAAAATGTCTAATAATTCAACCTAAAATTTCATTATTTTAATAAATAAAAACCATAAAAACCTACTATATTATTAGGATAAATATTTAAATGTTTTAATTTATTTTTTATAAATAAAATTAAAAAAAGGTAAAATTGTTTTAATTTTTTATTTTATGTATTATTAAGGGCAGCATAAAGATCCCATTAACAAATTTTATAAAATTTGGTTATGGTGAACAAACGTATTTGAATTTGAATAGATTAGAGTTTTTTATTAACTATATAACAATTAAAATTAGTTGAAATCTAATTAATTGATTTAAAAAAAAAAAATCGTATTGTAAAACAAAAAAAGTGGAATCAACTTTTAAAGTGGAAAAAAAAAAAAAAAAACAAACAAACAAACAACCTTTCATAACAGTTTTTATACATTATCGAGTGCCTTGGTGTTGCTCAAAAACTCCCTCTAATAAAATCAACTCAGTGATTGCAACTAAGTATGTGGTATTTTAGCCTCATCGTAAAGTGGTCCAAGTTGTTTGTCAAAGGTCTTGGTCTAGAGATAATGTTAAATTATTTCTAACATTGTGTAAATTTTATTTTAATTTATATTAAAAATTTAATGTAAATTAATAAATTTTTAATAAATTAATTAAAAAATAGTGTAAATGATGATGATGATTAACATTTATTAAGATTTAATTGGTCTATCGGATCTTAAGAGGATAATTGATTACTTGTGATTTTTTAGAATTTTGTTTTTATGTTTGAAAAGCATTAAGAGAAGCTTTCCAAGATCACCATACTTTTGTTGAGTTAAGAGGTTGGGAAGGTTGGTAGTGTGATAAATATTTTGAAAATGAGATCTAATATGGGTATAGGCTGGACAATGTAAGAAAAAATGTTTTTCATCTTCAACCTTCTTAATATATTTATTTACAAAATATTATGAAGTATTGGAAAAATAAATTATTAATACCATATTTTAGGAGGCAACTTCCTTCTCAATAATTTTCTATTTTTTGGTGAATACCATGTTTACATCTAGAAAATATAATAATTGTATGTCCAAGAGAATGTAAGTTCACTATAAATATCTTTTTAGAATATGAAGATAAAAAAAGTCAAAATATTAATATTATTGTGTTGAGTAGATAGAGAGAAAAAGGTCAAAGTCTTTATATTAAAAAAGAGTTCATTATTAGTATTATTGTGTTAAGTAGATCCAAAGAAGTAAGTGATGATGATTTTTTTTGGAAAATTTTATGAAGAAATTCAAAAGTTGTTTTATTAAATCCATTTACATAAACTAATATATTTTATTAGTAAAATTTGAACAAAATACTTAGTAAGTAAAACTAATAAAAATCAATAACATTTATAATAATTAATTAAACTATTTTTTTTTATGACAATGATGGTTAAAGTCCATTGAAATCAAAATTGATTTAGAATGATGATAATACAAAAATACCTACCAATAATTGAATAAAAACATGAAAAAATAATGAGTCAAAATAAAAATGTATGATTTTTTTGGTTATAAAACGTATCCAAATATTAAGTTTGACTATGGTTTTGTTTGATTAAATGGTCATTTGTCAATTAACCAAGAGATGTGGAAAAAAAAAAAAACTTTCACAAGAGATATTGGACATTAATGGAAAACACTACGTTGGAGTAAAGTGGCATATTCTTGTGTTGTCCTTTTGCCCCCACCTGCTCTTTATCTTTTGTGGCGGAGAAAAAAACAAAACATGCCAAATCTAAAGGGAGAGAAAGCATGCCCGGCCACTTTTAGGGGTTAATTCTTTGGACTGCTTTTCTAGGGAGAAGATAACTTGCATCCATAATTGACCAAAAAAGGTTGTGAAGGTAGAGACGTTTGTTGATTTGCCAACCAAGTAAAGTGGTGAGTGTTTACCTGAACCATCAATTTGCCAACTTCCTAAACCCACTAAAAGTGGTGGAGAGGGTGGCTAGCTACCTGCCACTTTACCTAAACAATCAATTGATAATCACTCCCCCAGACCCACTGCCGCCCCCTGCCGCCCCCTGCCTTATCTTAAGTAGGTGGAGATATAAGACCATTCGAATCCTTCTCAATCCTAGAACCACTACCTTGCTTCTCGCCTCCAAGTAGGTAGGGATGCAGGGACTTCCATCAATTATTGCATCCAATAGGATTTTGCCACGTCCATCACTAAAATCCTAAATTGTTTTGTATTATCATTGACTTTCACCTGTGCAATTAGAATATTTGGAGTCTATAGAGGCCACATGCAGAGTCTACCAAATACAAGCCAACTTAAAGGAGTTGACCCTTTTAAAATATGTTGGATTAAATAATCTTCCACTTATTAAAGTGGATAACGTAACTATTACAACTATCACTACATTAAAGAGAAAAGAAAAAAGATATCTTGCGTAACTTAATGCCATGCCATGCCATTAATTTGAGTATGCATGCATATACATAAAATATATAATTTATTTTATTTTAAAAATAAAAATGCAGTATAAAAATCATAATTTTTATAATCAAATTATTTTATGATATTTTTATAGTTAAAATTAATTAAAAGATATTGATGTTTT
>JASDQU010106709.1:7710-27649 GCA_032191745.1 Picea mariana | reverse complement strand
GACCCCCACATGAAGGCTTGAAGCCCCCAAGGTCAAAGAAGTCAAAGTGACCTAAAAGAAGAAATCATTATTTAAATGATAAAGTAAAGTGACAAAGTCAAGGTGGATTATTTAAATAATAAAGAGAAGTGACAAAATCAAGAAATGATAAAGTAAAGTGACAAAATCAAGAAGGGATATTTAAATGATAAAGTATTGGACAACCTTCTATTTATGGAAAGTGGTTAACCTTAAAAATAAGGAAAATAGGTTAAGTGACCTAGAAATGGGTTAAGTGACCTAAAAGAAGAAATCATTATTTAAATGATAAAGTAAGGTGACAAAGTCAAGGTGGATTATTTAAATAATAAAGAGAAGTGAAAAAATCAAGAAATGATAAAGTAAGATGAGAAAATAAAAAAGGAATATTTAAATGATAAAATATTGGAGAAATTTCTATTTATAGAAAGTGGTTAACCCTAAAATAAGGAAAATAGATTAAGTGACCTAGAAATGGGTTAAGTGGCCTAAAAACGGGTTAAGTGACCTAGAGGATGAAAGTATAAATAAGATAGCAATGGTCTCTTGTAGATCATCCTTTTTGTGGATCAATGGAGAGTTTCTTGTGAGAATATCTTTTGGAGTATTGATGGAGAGCTTCTTGTGAGAGATGCTTGACCATTTTTTGTGTGGAACACTTGAGCATATTGAAGATCTATAGGTGACAGAGGTAACCAAGGATATCCAAGCCGAATTTCAGAAGGAAGGTGAAGAAAAGAGGGCCAGAATTGAAGGGAGGATAAATTCTTTTGATGATGCTTTCTAAGGTATGTTATTTACAGGTCATCTCACCATTTTCGCTATAAATTTTTTTCTATAATGATTCAGACCATGAAATTTCTATGTCATTGAGAAAACATACCCAAGTATATGTGGTAAAAAATTCAGCTTGTGGGTCGCTGTATTTTGGGAGTTACACTCCGTGAAAATAGGGTTTGTGGCTAGTCCTGAAACTAGTCAAAAACAAGTGTTTCGGGTAAAAACGTCATAACTTCTTCATAACAGATCCAAATTTAGTGAGACAAAATGTGTTGGTTAGGGTACAGTCTGTAGTATGTTTTGTAATAGTTTCATATCAATTCAACAAATATTGTTTGTGGGGCACGCTCTACAAGGTCGCTCTCTAGAATAAGCCAGAATTCAGCAAGGTATGTCGTTTTTGCTATAACTCCTTTTCTGAGAGGTTTCAAGTAGTTACACCTGGAGGAATTGCATAAAACACACTAAAGAACATTTTGTATCAGTTTCAGATCTTTATTCATTACAGGTACAAAGTTTATGATTATTTCAAGTTGGGGTTGTTGACTAATCCAAAACTAGGCATGGTCGAGACAAGCAGTTGATGAGTTGGCACATACATGAGGTGTATAGTTGATGATTTTGGTACATATTGATGATTAATTGTTGATGAGTAGTTGACACATGATTGGTATATACTTGGTACATGGTTGGATGCACTTGTTTATGGTACAGGTTCATTACAGGTTGGTGCATGGTTGATGCACTTGTTTTTGTTGATAGATTGATATTTGTTGAGGATTGTTCCCTCATCTCAGTTGGTGTTGAGAATGTAAGTTGAGTCTTGCATATAGAGGTGGTTCTCTTGTAGAGTTGTACTCTATTTAGTTGTTGCTGAAAAACCCCCGGATTAAAGTCCATAATAAAAAGGAAAATTGTACATACATCTTGTGTTCTTTGTGTTCCTTGTGGAGATGATTTGTTGATGATATGTTGCTGATATGTATTCTCATATAAATGATTATAAATGATAGCAATGAGTAATGAGAAAATGTTGAATGTTAACTAAGGAGTTTTTGTGTAAGAGGGAAGTTTTGGAAAAAAGATCCCCACACTCATTCAACAACCACCNCCCCCCCACCACCCTCTAAGTGTGGTAGGTGTGTCCAACAGTTCATACAATCTACTGTGATTTGGGTATATGGTTATCAAGAAGGACATTACCTTTTACCAGTATTTTTGACTCCCAAAGTCTTTACTTTAGAGTTCATCAAACAAAGGATCATTTCAGAGACAGAGCATTTTCTGAAAACGCATAAGGCATCTAACTTAAAATTTCCTTTCATGATAGGGCCCTTTGTGGTAAGGAACAGGTCATGTTTACCTCAGGTCCAAGACAAACTCATTGAATTCGGGTTTACACAGTTACAAGGGAGGAAATATGGCCCACGTCAGATCATATCAAAGAGAAGACTGATGAGCAGACAAGGCCCCTACGACCATGATCATGTTGAAGGATTTGATAAACTGGCCAATCTGGAAACCTGTGCAGATATGGAGGTCACTTTGCAACATGATCAGACAAAACAAATAGAGTATGCCCCTCTACAGGTCCAGATACAGAAAACGTCTCCAAGGTTGATTGTTAAAGCTCCAAAGATGAGTGTTTATAACAAGAGGAGCAGTTCAGAGGCACTAGGTGCTAGTATTCAGCAAAATATTCTCAAGAAAATGAAAGTCACGCCATTTGCGCAGATAGTGGACTTGGAAGGAGAAGAACCTAAAGAGAAAATGAGCATGGAGGTGGTGGAAGGGGCAACCAAGAATGAAGGGGTTGGTACAAGAAGCATGCCACAAAGTGAAAGTAGTTCAAGGGTTTTCAGCAGCAAGAAACATGTATTTAGCAAGACACCTGGAGCAGTCTACCAATCCAAAGAGGACTTAATGAACCAGTATGTTGTGAAGGGAAGTATGGCCAATAGTGAAATAAGAGACTTGTTTCCTGAAGTGGAGAAGATATCCCAACATAAGGCTTCCATGTTCTCAGTCAGGGATGTGGAAAGAAAGACGTTTAATATAGCAATAGCAGATGATGATAAAGTGTCTGAAATCAAAATGCATTATGAAAATATTGGTGCCCTAGAAAAAGTAAAGTTTCACAGGAATGCCAATGACATGCTATATTCAAACTACCTAAGTTTGAGTCTAAGAGTTTCAATATTGACAACACATGCACTCAAATTAGATGGTCAATTGAAGCAAGAGAAAGCATCCAACAAATCCTGGCAAACACAGGTCAAAAGATTGGAATCTGAAGGCCCTCAAGGGGTAAAGGATTCTTTAGATGAGAAAGCGAAGATGATCCAATGCCTAAAGAAGAAGCTAAATATGTCCTCCATAGAACATCCACGGACAACAGAGCTAGCTGCTCTAGAGAAAGAGAAGGAGACATTCAGACAAGAAGCACTAAATTACAAAGCTAAAGTGTTGCAGCTAGAAAAAGAGAAAGAAAATTGGTTATAGAGATAGGTAGCAACATCAGATATGGTTGTTATTGTACCTTCCAATATAGAAGCTGGATCAAGCACTGATGGGTTGGTTCAGGCTATGTCCCAGGTAAGCTTATAGACAAGGGAAATCAAAATCCTTAAGGGGGCCTTAGAAAAGTTGAAACAAGAGATGAAAAGATGGCTCAACTCCAAAGAAATATCAAGTGACACGAGAGAGCCCTCTCTGAGTTGATAAGGCTAGTGCCTCAGCTCTAAAGTTGGTTGAAACAGTTACCTCTGTCGTTTTTCTATCAACCAGATAAAATTTACAGAGTGCTATCAAGGAGTTTAACTCAATCCTCGACTGAAATCTCCCGGATTTGGTCAGTGTCGGGCTAACCACGACCTAGATATGATGGTCCTGATCTATCCATGTAGACCCCATATCGACGGCTCGTAACCTCCTCTCAAGGTCCCACTGTTTCTCCATGCTTGGTAACACCGTCACTCAACACGTGCATCCCCACGTGCTCTCGACGTGATGCACACTTTCCCTCAATCGAACGGCCGAGAGGGATCCTGAAGGATGCATAGATCCATGGTCCACATTACTTCACGACTTCATCCTTCTAGGGTTTTGGTGTTACTAAAACCCTATTCTCCTGAAGCATTCAACGCCAGGATGACTACCTCATAGATTTGACGGTCGAGATAGATCCCGGGCATCCCCAAATCTATGACCCAGATTAACATCAGGACTTCGGGACTTCAGAGGATTCACCTCTTTAACGACAAACACACCTCATTCACCGGATCTGTGAAGTCTGAAGGAATTGGGGAATTAATGCCCCTGTTCCTTCTCCCAATCCAATGATCATGAAGGACTTTGTCTCCTCTCGAACGGATCTCGTTCGCTTGTATTCCAAATGAAGGGATCTCCTTTTTCGAGACTTGAATCTCGCTATCTTTCCTGAGCTTCGTCAGCTCTGAAATGCTCAGGCGCTTTGCACTATTTCGCCTGAACTTAACACTTAGAAGGATCTTCTGTGCACCCCTTGCGGTCATTTATCAAATTTAGAACTTAAGAGGTTCTCAGCCTCTGCCCGCCTCATAGAGACTTTGTGCATACCTGCACTACCTCTCCTGAGCTTAACAGACTCCTTCCTTGCTTAAATTCACAATCAAATGGAAATAAAAGGACACAGTATAACCATTAAGAAAACATGCACATCCTTGAAAACATTCACAAGATATCCAACTTTATTACGCAATTACAACTCGATTACACAGAGTATGAGAACACTTATCTATTAGAGGTTGCAACCAACTAACTGACTGTGGGTGTGTGCCTTTCCATCCAACCATAGGCTCAGAGGCAGTCATTCTTATCACTTTAGCCACCCCCGTGCCAAGCCATGATATCACTAGGGAATTTAGACCATCTCTAAGAGAGACTCTCTCTGTCACAGCAACCCTGCGAGGTTTATCAGATGCTTCCTCAGCATCAAGCTCGCGTTCTGGTTCTTCAGGTCGTGTTCTCTTCAATTTCTCTTCTTTTTTATTGTCTTTGATTCACGCATCTCCTTCTGTGCTTGCGCTCTCATCTGGTTTCTCCTCCTTTTGCCCTCTTCCTACTGTATCTGTGTGTCTATTCTTACCTTCCTTCCTCAGGGAGGTTCCCGACCTATCATGTTCATTCTGTTAGAAGGAATCTCGGGTCAACCTGGGTCTGTAGGTCTCTGTGCTACTTTGGGTTAACAACCTGCTGTCTCCTCAGCCAGACCACGCTTCCATTCATGGGGGTGGTTGATTATTCAACCACCAGTCCTTACTTCATTAACTGATTCTTTCCTCTAGAGATATCATAGCTCGTACTTCAAGGCTTCACCTCCCGCAACAGCCAATTATTGGAAATTTAACAATGATACATTTACAATGTTCCTATGCCACAACATGGTAATCCTAATTAATGATTAATTACAAATTGGGGGAAACAGAGGTGTTACATAGATTATTTTTCAAACTAGGAACATATAAAACATTACTAAGATGGATAGAGTTACATGATTCCATTTTGATAGTAGTTTGTCCAATTCCCTTGATTTCATAAGAGTTATTTTCTCCAAGCTCCACTTTATGAGGTGTCTCCTTTTCCTTCATGCTTGAGAACAGTCACCTGTCATATGCCTTGAAGCTACACTATCGATTTGCCACATGCCATCTTCAATGGTTCCAGTAAGAGCTGAATAATAGAAGAAATATGTTTCATTATGCTCTGTCTTCTTTGAAGGTTCTTCGTCATTGACATCTGATGCGTGATATCTCTCTTTTTTCTTCTTTTTTAGTTTAGGACAATTCCTTTTGTAGTGGCCATAATCATGGCATTCAAAGCATTCCACCTTTGACATATCTCTCTTGAACTTCTTTCCTGAAGCAAATCTTTTCTTACCTCCATGTCTTTTAAACTTTGTTGCAAAGGAATGAGCATCTTCTTCCTTCTAAGGTTTCCCCTTGTCTCTTCTCGTGCACAACAGGTCCAAAGTTCGTCTAACGTTGGGAACTCCTTCCTTGTATTCATGCTTGCAACAAATGCATCCCATGATATAGAGAGACCATTGAGTGTTATGTTCACAACTTCCTTTTCTGGGATGGCTTCTTCAATGGTTTGTAGTTGATCCCTTAATTGAGAAATCCTCTCAAAATATGAATCTATGTTGTCACCCTTTGTCATTTTGGTGTCACGGAGTTCATTCTCCAAACTCATCACTTGTCCAATATTTCTAACTGAGAAAAGGTTTGTTAGAGCATCGTACATCTTCTTGGATGAGTCAATATGAGAAATGTAGGGTATCAAGTTATCCTTTACAAAGTCCACTATGATACTCATAGCATTAATGTCATTATCCTTGAACTTCTTCGGTGTTGCAATGTTCTGTGGTTCTTTCTCTTTTTCTGCTTCAAACTGTGGTTCCATGATATTTCTTTTCACGATATCTAAGACTTTATTCTTGGCAAGGATGAGGTCAATCCTTGTCTTCCATGCTCTGAATTTTAAATCCCCTTTCTAACTTGTTTTTTGAATTTATAGAGTACGTCATGGTTGTGTTGACTTTGACTTTGACTTGGTCAACCTTTGACTTTGACCAAAAACTCAAACTTGATGCCTTGGCTTGAGAGTAACAGGAGGTGCGCTTGGCTAGGGAGCACTAGGCTATCCAGAAATTAGGTCAAGCACTTCACTTAAGGTGCCTCAACACAAGGGTTAGGGTTTTGTTGTTGCAACAAAACTCTAACTGCAACTGCAACTGAGGAATTCTCCCTATCTAACTTTCAGTGGTTAGACTGTCTAAAGATAGTGTGGGCCCATAACATGTTAAAATAATAAGCCTGCTCGTTTCACCATAGACAATATTACTATATTGTCACCCAACCATATGCGCAAATGCCACCCCCTAACACCTTAACCTTGACAGACAGTTCATAATTCTGGAAGAAATTACTAGAACCAATAACCAACCAAGGTAGCATACCTCTCTCCAAAGCTAGCATACCAAGCAGAAAGTCCAAACCATAACCAAAGACCAAGTCACTACTGCAACATATGCAACTCTACTCCAGTCATGCACACCACTAGTATTTATGAGGTCATGAGAGTGAGTGAGTACAAATGAACTCAAGCACCCTCTATTTATAGTCCTCCAAGTCACTTAACTGGGTCGACTTCTTCTCTTAGAGGATAATAACTTAATATAAATTATTCTCTTGAGTTGACTTGTCTTCTAGGGTTATTAACCAACTATTTAGGGTTTCTCTTGCTTCCTGGAATATTCTAGTCTCATCAAAGGTTACACATAGACGTTAATACCTCCTGCAGATACTGTAACATCAACACTTTTGGTTGTAGCTGGAGAACATAGGGGGTTGTAGCCTCCTTCTTTCGGGAGTTGGAGCTTCCCTTGGGTTCTAGCCTAAAAATATAGGGGTTTGGAGCCTCCTTCCAGTTGCAGCTGGAAAACAAAGGAAGTTGGTGCTTCCAATGAATGTAATTTCTAAAGACATATAAGAAAAAGAATTATGTGTTTTTCTCCCACATTGGTTTCCACGTAAAAATATCAATGTACTATGTATGTGTGTGATTTGTCATTGTTCATGGTTTATTTATTGTGCACTTGTTGAATGATATTAGCAAACCGATCATAAAGATTAACAACACTCGTATATTGTGGTTAAAAAGGAATAAATTTCTCTATTACTGATTCACCCCCCCTCTCAGTAATCTAACAATTGTGATCATTTGAATTTAAAAGTTAAAGGATTAAATCCATGATTATACCAAAACAATTGTACACACATTCTAAAATAAAGAAGAAGAAAAAAAAGCTTATGCTTAAAATTAAAATAGTTGTGGATCGGTAAATGGTGTGGTACAATATAAAATCATTGTCTATGGTTCCATGTTTTTTAGCAAAACAAACATGAAACAATGATGCCAAATTTTTGTATTGTATGTACAACTAACACAATTGTTTTAGAAATGTTTCAAAGAATCCCATTCTAGGAAACCTCCTCACCCAATCATGACATGAAAATATTGAAAATAGTATCCCCATGCGACCATTCTCTCTGAGGGGTTTGCCACATTTGTGCTTTTGGGGGGTACGGGAATACATGCATGAGAACTTTCTAAAGACACTAAAGTGAGTAGTGGTGCATGGTCACTTGCTTGTGGCAATGGTGCCCATTGTCATATCTATGTACCACTCAACCCACTTGCCACTACCTTCCTTCTGCACATCATGTGGTGTGATATGCTCTAGGGAATTTCTTTCTTAAAACATGTGGCATGTTATGCTTAGAATGTACAACTCTCTATTCTAGATCTGGTTCCTTGGCTCTCTTCCCTAGCTTTGCTTGGGCAACATCATCACCAAGGGAGATCTCATTATCAATTCCCTATTGAAAATACAAGGTGTTAGAATAATAACAACATCATATAACTTTGGAAAACCAAATAGAAACATCAAAAATGAAATTTTATCCTCACCATCCCCCGATCTATCCTTTGACAATAGACTTCATATTTATCATACACTTCAACCAACAATTCTTCCTCTTCCTTGCCTTCTTACAAAGGATGAATAACAAAAGTTAACGTCGAAACATCTATAGAAACGTCAAATTGAAAGAGATTGAATCAATGGAAATGGGAAATCATTACCATTTGCAAACTTACCATCAATGGATTTACTATGACATCATCAAGTATATCGTCATCATCTTCATCTTCATAATCAACAAGACAAAGACGAGGAGGATTTTCTAGATTACCAATATTGAGGGAATGATCCTCTTCACATGTGTCTTCAACAATGTGAGAGGAAGATCGTAGCCTTGTTGAAATCCCACTTAGGGTAGAAAGCTAATTAATCTACATAGTGCAATCATGACTTGCTCAACCTAACTATAAATTGAAATAAACAAAGACCTGTACCTTTATTGCAAAATTGTTACCTATAATTTCCATCAAACATTTGAATTGCTTGTTCTTCATCTGGGTGTTTCCACTACATTATTATCAACATTGTCGTCTAAATCAACATACATAAACCTAATGTGATGGGGTGTCTCCTACAAACGAGTTTTTAAAAATGCATGTTAAAAAGTGATAACGTTGGTAAGCATAACTTCAAACCTATATAACATTGACATAGTAAGCATAATACCAAAGCTTGCATAATCCTTTCTATTATTTTGGTGTAAAGCTTGTAATTATTTAGTTAACAAAATTTAAATGTAAACAAATATCATAACAAAATTTAAATAAAATGGGGGGCCACTAGCTTCAAACATGTATAACATTGGCTTGAAGCCTATAATGTCAACTGTTATTTAGTTAACAAAACTTAAATTTAAACAAATAACATAATAAAGTTTAAATCAAATGGAGGGTCCTTGTTGAATTACAACTTACAAAGTTACATTTTTGTAATGGGTAGTTTGCAAAGTTATAGTATCCACAATTTATAGAGAGGCGATTTGCATAAAGGAATCCCTGGTTGGGGGATCCTGAGGTAACAATTTTTAAATGTGTTTTTTTTAGTGACTTGTGGCTCTGCGAGGGGGTTCTCCGAAGGAATGTGTCACTTTTTTTTCTTCCCCACTTGCATGCAAAGATTAGATTGTGAGTAACAGAAAAGTAGAAACTCAACAAAACACCAAGTATTAACAGTTTTTTCTTAAGCTTGGATGGAGACCCCTAACTCCATTGCCCACATGCAATTTCCACGAGTGTTTTTTATCCCATTTCTCCATTTAAGAAAAAAAAAAAACCTTGAATTTCTTGGCCAAACTGTCCAATTGATAGGGCGGTTGAAAGCCTAAGAGGACATGTTATTTTTGAACCAAGGGGTATACCCTCTATTGGTGTGTTTGTTCATATTTTTGTGCATTTGTGTGAGTGAGAGAATAGAGTTGTGAAGTCTATTTAGGAACCTGATCAGTGTTCCAATCCCCCTTTCCTCTCAACCTACTGAGCAAGGATTTTGTGATAACATGAGCTCTTAGGTAGTGTCTCCAAAGTTTGACTTGATGTAGGTGTGGTATATGTCATTACAAGGGAAAATGAGTCAAATGTGGAGGGATTTTAGCAATGACCTATGCAACCTAAAATAGCTACTATAAATCACAAATTCAACTCTGTAGCATTGCTTCACCATGATTCTAGAGGTTCTTGCCACAGATCAAGCTATAAAGTTGTCATTACAACCATGACAAATGAAAATAAATAGAGAGCACAATAACTAGTATATAATGTGTGTTCCTACAAATCAAAGAGAATGAAAAAAACAAACATGCATTACATGGATTACAATAACCTAGAAGGTATATTTGTTGATATAGTGCTAGCATGATCACTACACCATAAATTATATTAAAACACATAAATTTTTGGGTTTTCATTTTTTAAAAACAACATTTGCACCAAATTATGGGTTTTTAGTTAACACAAAATATTGTTGGCATCTATAACTTATTTAGATAAAATAAATAAATAAAAATAAAAACCAAACTTGGGTGGTACTGAAAACCATTTGAAAGATTTTTGAGTTTTTTCCTCTAAAATCATAACGTCAACATGACCACGGTGACATGCATTAAACAAAGATAGAAAGATAAGCAATTTTTCTATTCAAAAAACATACCTAACAGTGGTATATCTTGCTATAATGCCAACATGACCACGATGACATTAAAAAACATACATAGTAGACGTATTTCTCACTATAACATCAACATGATTGCCATGACATGAATGACTTAAAAAACAAATAATCTAGGTAAGCATATTTCTCACTGTGATGTTGGTATGACTATCATTATAGGCCTATTACTTTACAAGCAATTCAAGCTTTGCACATTGCATGGGATTATGGGTAGCAAGGCTATAATGCAGACATGACTATTGTGACATGAATTACCTAAAAAGACAAACAATTGGGGTTTTACATTTTGTACTAGATTATTGGTTTTGTGTTCGACAACTAGCATTCTAGTTTTACAATTTGCATGGGATTATGGGTGGGGTGATCGTTCTCTAGCACCCGTCAAGGAATCTAGAATAACAAAAGAATGAAAATATATTGTTATACACAAAACTCAAAGAATTTGGTAGGTTTAGTCGATTTTATTATTTACTTGTAGGCCAATTACTGGAGTTGAACATCGAAGGAAATGTAGATTGCACCATTTCCTTTCCGACCTCCACCAAGTGCACCACCAAAAATGAAATGCAACACAAAGCTATCGAGTAGAGCAACACTACTAGCAGGATCTTCAATGCAACTATTGGCGGAATTTGCAAATGGAATGGGAAGCTGAGACCAAGGATAAAATGCGAGTAGAGTAAATGGAACGCGGAGTATAGTTGAGACAAAGGATTGAATGTAAAGCGAGAGAGTAGATGGAATGTTGATACTATAGTCGAGACCAAGGATGGAATGTAGAACAAGTAGAGTAGATGGAATGGCAATACCAAATCAGAACCAATGAGATACTAGAATCAAATGTTTGAAGCGAATGATGCCACCAAGGATGGAATGTCGATACTAGATCCAAACCAACAAGATAATAGAGCCAAATGGTCGAAGTGATTAATGCTAAGGGAATTTTGAATGCTTACACACACTATCCAAAAAACCTTAAGGTGTTATCACGACCAATAATGTTGTCAAATACACTGATGTGACAAAAAAATCATGTATTGCTTACATGTTGCCATGAACATTCATTCAATACAATGGCAACCAATTACAACACAGATCACCCAATCCACATCATCAATAATAACAATAACATGCTAGCTAAATGTCCCCACAATTGTTCATAATATGATACAATAAGGGGCCATGGCGATGCACATCATGTAATCAACCTAGTTGGCGCTTGTCATGAACGAGATTTATCCTCTCCATACTCCTTAATTTCATTGTCAATGTGGACAACTTAAATTCATTATAGTAAGAGATTTTCGGATAGATGAGTTCACTTAGAATGAAACATCTTAATATCCTCTGGCGACTCAAAAAAGTTAAGAAACAAACAATCATCTTAACGATGCCCAACTCAAACAAAGTATTCAAATTAGAATGCGACGTGTCATGATTGCACCTTTGTGATCATTTGAATATAAAAGTTAGAGGATTAAATTCATGATTATGCCAAAAGAGTTGCACACACTCCCAAATAAAGAAGCAGAAGATAAAGGTTACGCTTAAAATTAAAATAGTTGTGGATTGGTAAATGGTGTGGTCCAATCTAACCATCTTCAATTATTATAATAATAATAGAGCATGACATAATAATCAAGCATATGAGACATGCTCATTGATGTTTGCATCCTTGTGGATAATAGTGGTTGTTTGTAATAATTATTGATTGAATTTTTTAATATTTTAATTTTAATTTAATAAGTTGATGATAATTAAGAGAAGATTCTCTCTTCATTATTAAAACTTATTTTTCAAATTACATATATTATATTAAAAATGTTTATATATTTTATTTTTATATAATTTAACAAGCTCATTACAATTCGATGACAAGTAATTGACACAAAACCTTCCAAACATATATAATTTACATACACACTTAAATGAAAACCTTGTTGCCTTTAGTAAAGGGCCTTAGTCTCGTTTAAGAGTGTACTTTCTTTCACGACCTCGATCGAAATATATGATTATAAAAAAAACATAATATATTCAACGTACATGTGATATAAAGATAAAGGAAAGAGGGGAAAACAAAGTAAGAAAGAAGGGCTAATTCCATAACCAATCAATTATTATGTTAGTAGGAGGGAAACTACGATTTTAATTTTCTTGGTGGCATAAAGATTATTGTATTTGTAGCTCTTATGATGTCGCATACCAATCCTCACAAGTAATGTGGGATATCAAGTAGAGAAGGATACATATTTTATAGTCGTAAAAGCATTTCCATGATGTCATTCATATTGTACTCAACTTTATTGCTCACACATGCACAAACCCAATAGATAGGCCACACAAATGAGAGAGAGAAAGGCCAAGCAAGTAAGCATATTGTTGGGCACCATAAATGCCATTTTTTTGTGTTGATCTTTTACCCTTTTTAACCACCTTTCAACATCCATTACGACCATTTCCAAAGCTATTGTCTATATCGATGTATTTTGTCCAAGGTATGTTTTTCCCACATTTCATGTTGTTTTACTGAATTATGCTAGTATGTTGAAGGGAAGTAGACCTTTTTACACTCATTCATGAAAGTGTCTTGTCAAGCTACTACTCCAGGTCCTTATGACACAGGTATGTTACAAGTGCTACTACTCTTATCTTCACAAAGTGTTGCTACTTCTAGCTTCATGAAGTGTTGCTACTCCTAGCTTCACGAAGTGTTGCTACTCCCGGCTTCACGAAGTGTTATTGCTCTTGGTATATCACAATAATGCTACTCCTAATATGTCGCGATGCCACCGTCCATGTCTTGTCACGATGCCACTATTTTGAATATAGACATAACACAACTGTTATCCCCTGTTTTCCTGTGAATTTGAAGGGAACAAGTAGATCCTACTGGCCATAAAAAGCATGCCAATCATGCTACATATCTAGAGTATTTTGTGGGGGAACAATTGAGGACCTCTTTGTCGTGGACATATTCAGTTATAATGGTTGAGGTGGACCGAACGTAATAAAAATGAAACCGTGTATCATTTTGAGACAATTGTTGTAACCTGATTCTTGTTTAATCAATAAGTTGAACAACTTGAGAATCGTAGATTCTCAAGGATGTTCTTAGAATATTTGTTAAGTTTAGACAAGCCAAAGTGTGTATAAAAACCATGTCCTCTCCATGAGAAGGAGGGAGGAAGACTGATAGAATTTTATCTTGGAGTTGTTACTTTGACTAATGCAATTTCTTACTTTCGTATCTTCACGATGTGTGTATGGGATTGGCATTTCTTTAATCGTTGAATTCAATACGTAGTACTTTGTTCCAGGGAGGTAGGGCCCACTCCTCGGAACATGTGTTGGGTTGATAGTATAGGTAATTAGATAGTTAAGATTGATATTTCTTTATTGATTAGCTAAACGATAATACTTCATTTCCGATTGTTGTTATAATATTCACTGAGATATATTGTTGAAACTTCAGATTTATTGCTTCTCCTAGATTTGTACTACAATTGCATGTTAATTAGACTTGTGCTAAATGAAAATTGCATCTTGCATATATTTTGCACAATAACTTGTTAACATATTTGATCCTTGGTTGATAATTTAATCTCTAATAGATTGATTGTTTTCCTTAATTGAAAAGCAATTAAATGACCCAACAAATATCAACTCCATAGTCAATCAACCATTATGTTAGTAGGAGGTCCACTATCACTATGGATGCTCCCATTGAAATAGGGATCATGGCATATTAGGGTCTTAATGTTGTCGTAGACCAATTGTTTCAACCATTGTGAGATAGCAAGTAAAGAGGAGTAGAAGATTTTATAGTCGTGGAAGCATTTACAAGATGACATTCATGACATATCAACTTTATTGTTCACATACATGCACACACTCAAGAGAGATGCCACACAAAGGAGGGAAGGGGGAGTTGAGAAAGCACACATATTATCCCCACAACCATTAATAATCAATCATTATGTTACTAGCAGGGAAACTACCACTATGTCCATTGTTGTTAGCATAAAGATCATCGCATATTGAAGCTTTTACATTGTTGCAAACTAATCCTTGCAACTAACATGGGTTAGCAGTAGAGTGAAATATGAGATTTTATAATCATGGAAGCATTTTCAAGATGCCATTCATGGAGTGTTCAACTTTATTGTTCGCACATGCACACCTAATAGATAGGCCACACAAATGAGGGAGGGGAAGGTTGAGAAAGCAAGCATATCAACCCCTTAGCTAATCAACCATGATGTTAGGAGGAGGGACACTACCACTATGGATGCCTTATTGGCATACAAATCACGACATATTGGTCCCTTTATACTATCGTAGACAAATCCTCACAACCATTGTGAGATAGCAAGAAGAGAGGGGTAGAATATTTTAGAGTCTTAGAAGTAATTATTTATCGTTCACAAACATGCAACAAATATAATGCACAGAGCAGCCTGGAGAGGGAAGTTGAGTAAGCAAGTATATCAACCCCACAACCAATTAATCATTATGTTATTAGGAGGTAAACTACCACTATGTATGCCCTTGTTGGCATAAGAATCATCACATATTGAGGTTTTTACGTTCTTGTCAACCAATCCTTCTAATAATGTGTGATAGCAAGTAAAGGGGGATATAATAATTTATAATCATAGAGGCATTTCCAAGGTGCCATTCATGGCGTATTCAATTTTATTGTTCATATATGCATATAAACATACAAGCCACTCAAAGGAGGGAGGGGAAGGTTGAGTGAACAAGCATTTCAATACCATAACCAATCAACCATTATATTAGTGGCATGTAAACTATCATTGTGGACACCTTGTTGGAATGAGGATCATGACATATTAAGGTCTTTATGTGGTTCTGAATCAATCATTGTAACAATGTGGGATAACAAGCATATAAAGATGAGAGATTCTATAATTATAAAAAACATTTAGAAGATGTCATTGGTGGCACCTAACATACATGCCACATAGAAGAGAGAGGAGAAGGTCGAACAAGCAAGCATACCAACTCCACAAGCAATCAACCATAATATTACTAAAAGAGTCGTTAACATAAATATCTTAAGCCCTTTATGCGAACACATATCAATCCCGGTAAGTAATTGTGGTCCATCAAATTATGATCTAGTGATTGAGATGAGACATCTCCATGAAAATGACCTAAATCCAATCCCCATGTTGGTCAAAAAGTAGCAATATCGTTCCAAAAGAATACTAGGAAGTGTAACCATCAAGGTCCAAGAGGCAATCTGTTATCATGACCTAAAGGCGTTGTTGGAACGCTTTGTCCCGCAAATGTGTAAGTAACCATAAGCAATCATGCAAAGGTAAAGTAACCCCACTTAGTTGTAGACTATGTTGAAGGGGACGGTTGAGATCAAACCACATATTTAAATACAAACAATAAAAGAAAATGAATTGTCACATCTCTCTTTTCTTTTTGTAACATTGACATCTTTGACCAAATGCATATGCGTTCAATTTACGTAGGACACTAACATTTATCACCAAAGTAATCATGTTTCTATTAGACAAACTCTTTTCTAATACATTACCCATTCTATAATAAAAAACCATAACAGGTTGACTTCTTTTATTTTATGATATTTAAATATTACCCCCCCCACATATATATATAACAAAATCCGACCAGAATATGGTAAATTCAAGCTAATAAGAATATATAGCTAACCCTCCAAAGCTTACTTTTGTCACTTATTGAATCCGAGGAGGATAAGCCTTTAGAGGGTGCGTATCTTCTAAGCTACAACATATGGCCAACAACGGGGATTCAAAAAAGTTATTTATCTTTATTGAAATTTTACTGAATTTTACATAGTAATTGAGTGTCAATTTGTTGATTGGAACTTATCCTGGGTAAAAGGACACTTATAATAATTTATTGAAATAACGGTTGAGATGTAATGGTAGGCACAGTGAAAGTTGGAAGAATCTTAGTTTCCTTCATGGGGATGATCTGCTCTCCCTACACATAAAATTTCCATACGAATATTAAGTGAAACTTTAGTTGGAGTGCGTAGTTCCTAAGCTGAAACATATGGCCAACAAAGGGGTTAAAGGGGGTACTATTAAATTTAAAATATCTGCCTAAGAGATCCATGAAATGAAAGGTCAAAGGATAATAGGTCAACAATCAGTCATAAATTATTTGTTGGACACGTAATTATTATTACGGTTTTCTTTTCATATAAAAAGGTTGTAAATTCTCCATAAAATCAAGAAATAAAGTTCGTATTATGCAGCCCCCTTGGGACGGTGTTTGAAAAAAAAAATCAATAATAATGTCGAGTTGAAGCCTATGAAATAATTAGGACGTCACTTGTCCAAATATTCCATACGTGGTCTCATGGATAACTTTCTCTTTCAGCCCAGAGGTGGTCTCATGGGATAACGATATGTGCTTAGTGGAAAGCAAGTGACGACCTTGGTTTTATGGGAGAATATGTGATTGAATGGGATTTATAATTGAGAATATGGAGAGCAGTCATATCACATAAACACATAAATGATAATTTGTATTGTACACCTAAACTCAGATACATTAGGTATATATAGTTGGAGTGAGATTCAACTGATACTAAACATGGGTGGAGGAGTTGAGAGAATATCTCAACAGACTCCAACAAATCCTCAAACTAATCCCCAAATTGTAGTATGCAGTATTAATGAAGCATTATCTCTAACACCCCCCTTTAATGCTTACATTACAAAACTTCACAAATTACAAAACAAAAAAGGTTACAACACTTTAACTTTGTCTCACATGGTCTTCATTAGCGTCTATACTTACTCTGATGCCTCCGGACTGCACTCTTTCTCTTCCTCGTCTTTGAGCTTACCGTTCAACTCATTTAAAATATAAATGCTTCAGACCATCATTAATGAACTTGTACAATGGCCAATATTGACAAACTCGACTCACCGAGACTTCCATGAGAAAAGCAGTCAAGTAATGAAGCATCCTATGAACATACCTCCATCTATCAGATATTTTTCTTTCGGCTATCCCTCGGTTTCTAGAAAGGCAGTCTAGATACATAATGTCTTCAAAATTGAATCATAGAAGATGACCTTAAAAGAATCGTTGTTCTTGAAACCGGGGCTACCAGTTTATATCAAGTAACAATAATTCTTTTTTCCTTTACACATAAATAACACACACACACACACAAGATCTGGATCCATCATCTTGGATCTTCGTTCTACACCTGCAACTTGTTAGAGTAGTCAATTCTAACAATCTTTGCTCATACACATTGAGTTGACTAGACTCAGTGTGTTTCAAGCTCCAAGATCTCATACAATATTCAATACATTCATGGAATTCACAATCTCTCAAACTAAACTATAACTCACACTTACTTGCACACACACACACACACACACACACACATAAAAGTAGAAAAGCAGGTAGACCTTCTATGGTGGCTTCCAACCAATTGGAATCTTTTGTTTTTCCTTCACCATGGGGTAAACCTTCAGCAGTTCAAATTCAAAAGTTTCCCCCATATTTATTGCAGTAAATTAGACGCAACATTCTATTCAGTTGGTCAATCGACCCTCATGATTCTGCAACTGATCATCTCAATGTCATACGTTGCTCATAAATTTTGGGTAGAAGTTTTTACCTTTGTCAAGTATGAAGTCTCTGTAGGCAAGATGGTTGGAAACAACGAATATTGGCGGCAACGTGCCCTACTTTCTGCACGGTGGTATGAGTTCTTTGTTACAAAAAACTGCAAATCTGATTGCAGATCGGCTAGACGACTCAATCGTAATTTCTTTCTCCACACGGGTTTCTAGACAACGATCGCCCTTCACGCATGATCCTCTTGTGCGTCCTTCAATAGCTCTCCAATAACAATGGTGACCCCTCTAAATAGTTCTAACACTTAATGAATGGCGTCGATGCTCCTTGTCATCGATTCCTTGTACGAGATTCAGCAGGCAGCCCAGTGTGTTTGTAGACGGCCCAACGTTCTTTCCTCAATCGATGCCTCAGTCGCACAATACCTAAATAAGAGTGGCGACCTGACACTGTGGAATTGTGTTCTCTCCAACATAAATGGTCTTTGCACAACACACAACCATGCTGTTGTCATGCACGATCAGATGACTCCACTACCCCTCAGCTCACGATCTTGATGCAACAACTCCTCTTCTCTACTACACATGTGACTTTCCTCATACATCAATTGTAGTAACAATACCTCTCCTCTTGTTTGAGGACTCAGAGAACCTGAGCTCTGATACCAAATTGAGAATATGGAGAGCAACCATATCACATAAACACACAAATGATAATTTGTATTGCACACTTACACTCATATACATTAGGTATATATAGATGGAGTGAGATCCAACTGATTCTAAACATGGGTGGAGGAGTTGAGAGAATATCTCAACAGACTCCAACAAATCCTCAAACTAATCCCCAAACTGTAGTATGCAGCATTAATGAAGCATTATCTCTAACACTAATTCTGCAGGGCTTTGATTTACTTGGGTGTTTAGTTGCAGGATAGAACTAATGAACTGAAATGGATTAGGGGAGATAAATCGGGCACTCTCACCAACATAAATGTCTATAATGCTTTAGCATAAAAAAATTGACCCCAGCACATTGGTGGATGGCGGAATAAATTGTGGACTTGGGGACCTTGAACTCAAAATAAAAATTTTCACCTGGTTATTTGTGGAAAACAAAATTCTTACCTGGGATAATTTATAAAGTAGAGGACGGTCTAGTCCTAGTATTTGCTCATTATGCTTAAAGAAGCCCGAGACAGTTATGCCTCTGATGGTCAATTGTTGTTTTACACAACAAGTGTGGATCAAGATTAAAAAAGCCCTTAGTTTAAAGACTTTGTGGACGGGCTCCTCTCTGAACTCTTGCTTCGAAAGTTGGCTAAGACAATGTTCTTCGCACCCTACTCTGCCCTCTCTCATTAGTTGGCATGTGTGGCTGGAACACAACAAATTTGTATTTGAGAATGGTAGATCCTCTATCCACTCGGTTGTATGCAAGACACTTGGAGGATTTAGCAAACTCAGGGATATACCGAAAGCGCCAGTTACCAGATCCACTTTTACAATGACGCAAGAGGATTTTACAACAGGTTGGTTTAACAGAGCAACACAATCAAACGACCAACAAAGTGGAGCATGAGGGGTCCTTAGTGGATCAATGACCATACGGTCTATAAGTGGACATTCAATTGTGGACCAGGCACTAATACTAGGGCCAAAATTTTGGAGTGTGAGAAATTTTAACATTGCCTTCGCGGCTGCATATCCTAGATCTACAAGTTTTTGGAGATTCCAAAATCATCATAGATTGGTTGAACCAAAAAGGAAAGTTGCAGGTAATTTCTTTGGAGTGTTGGAAGGACAGATTCAGAGACCTCAGTAA